>WEIS01038748.1:0-11168 GCA_013389965.1 Todus mexicanus | reverse complement strand
TTTTTTTTTTTTTTTAACAAAGCGCGTGGGGGAAGAAGCGGATAGAAACAAGGGGATGTATTTTCCATTTGCAGTTCCTTTCCCCAAATTTTCCCAGAAGCAGAACAGACTGTAGCTGGCTAGAGGAACTGAAAGCCTGAAGAGAAGAATACTCGTGTGATTTAAAAGGGAGGTGGGAGAGAAAAATCCTTCAGCATTTCCTTTTGAGACAGCTCAAAGTTAAATTATACTGTGCTAAGCAGGGACACCATGTCCCCTGAGAGCTGCAGCTTGGGTTTCTGTGTCTCCTCTCTAGTCTGGCCTCCTGTGCTGGGCTCCTAAAATGTCAATGCTCTGCACTGCCCACAGCGATCTCCATGCCTCAGCCCAGCCAGAAAAACACATTTTGCTGTTGGGGCAGTAGCTGGGACAGGGAAGCTGGAAGGAGGAGAGAGAGGTAGGTCCCTGTTGGACTCACAGAGAAGCGACTCAGCCTTCAACCTTTTCAGTTAGCTCATTGCACCAAAGGATAGTAAACTTAGATCAGGCAACCCTAAAAGCAAGCCATTTTTTTACATCTCTTGATGAAAGAGTTAGTGCATTAGAGTTGTTCATGTGGCAGAAATTGCAATTTTGATCAAAACCATTGTTTTAACGGGAAATTTAGAAGCAGACCTATCCTTACCGAAAGGAATAGTCCAAAAATACCCCAGTGGGGTCTCAGGAATGAAATCACACAGAAATGATCCTTCCAATACTGATGTGCTAGCACAATAGATACCAATATTTTCTGCTACTGAATGACTGTTGTTCACTCTGCCTTTTTCAAAGCTGAGTGACAGATTGTACTGGAATTAGATGGGAGTCATCACTACCTTGAAGCTGTGTAACTGTGACTTTGCAACAGCGGCTAGTTTTAAGTCTCTATTTTCCCCCAGTTTAGAAGGCACTTTTCAGTATGAATTAGAGGCTTCCAGAATTTTTGAGCTTGTTTTTCACATTGTACACTCTGACTGCCTGAAATTATTGGATGTGTAGCAAGCTTAAAAAAAAAAAACCAAACCCACAAAAAACCAACAAAAGAGCTGTGTCTGGTGTTGCTTTCTGTTCATGTCCTAAAGCCATGTCATGTTGAAATACAGTATGCAACACCTCTCCCATCCTCCTTCTTCAGAAGGGTCCTGGTTTCCATGGAAAAGCAAACCTGGAGCATACACTGAAAGGGAATTGCAGCATGGTCAAATAGGTCCTTGATACAGATGAGGGGGGCAGCAGGTCTGCGGGCATCTGTCTGCCTGTAGAGACAGAGCTAGCAAGTCAGGAGTGTCTTATTCTTTCTATAGATACACACAAGATTTATTGCCTAGTGTAGTATTGCCTCTGGGGTCGGAATTGGATTTCTCCCCAAACTGTTACTTTATGTTCCTTTCAAGCTCCTCTTCTGTGCAGAAAATTTCAGAAGGAAATGCCACTGGATTACACAGCTGCTGACTGTCTGGGCTTTCAATGTGCCAACTTGCATCAGTCTGTAGGCAGTGCTAAGAGAAGGCTGGAAGTGACTGAAACCTCCCTATGTTACTAGTGGCATCTTACATGCAAATCTGAAACAACTGAAGAGAAAAGGTGCAGCAGAACTAGTGACAGCCAGCTCTGAGCTACTAAAAAATTGTAAATCTTTCTTTTCGTCTGAGAAAAGCGTGTGTGAAACTCAGTCCTCTTGAGGGATGTCCTACATGACATTCAGTGTGAAGCTACAGTAATATCAATGCAATTCACAAAGTAAAACTGTCCTCATTTGTGTAACTGATCAGGCTGGGAATGAAAATTATTATGAACAAGCCTGTTGCTAAACATGCCAACAACTTTTAAAAGATAAATGGAAGCAGTATGAGTGTTCTACCAGAAAGGTGATTCCTATCCTTGTTTTACAGACAAATAATTTGGACAAGAGCCCATGCAGAAACGCTGGTCAAAAGCAGAGCTCTAAAGCTTTGCAGATACCTTTTCTGTTAAAAGATAAGCAGGTGTATTTTTATGGGAAGTATCTCTACATAGTGTCACTACAAAATCTTTGAATGTTACGTTTACATGTACAAGCAGGTTTTCATCTCTTAGAGAAACCTGCTGTCTTGCTGTTCAGTCCTCAGGTTATGCAAGGACTTTGTTCCCTGACAGACTTGGAAGAGGAGGAGGCAATGTGAATAGCCTGAAAAAAATTGGCTGTCTGCCTTGCCTCTTGTTAAATCTATTCTGGTGTTAAGAGTTGTCTCCTGGGAACCAGGCAGGGATGTTGCATTAGGATTCCTATATGAAGGAACTGCCTCGCATGTTGGCTGCATATCCTCAGTCTGTGACTGGTATATAAGTGTGAATAAAGTGATTCAAATTTAGAATACCCTCAGACTTCTTTTATGCCCAAAAGGAGGGCATAAGCATCTGCTAGCAATGCACAGAGCACACAAATATTAGAAGACAAGTCAACAAAACTTCAGTTGTCATTTGCTCTTCTTTGTATGAAAGACTTTTAATGGAAGGAAGGAATCCTAATCCTTTTTACAGGAAAACCACTGTATGTGCTCAGTGCTTTCCTTAGAGGAAGGTAATAAACCCTTAAGACACATAATCTGTTGAAGCAAGTTAGTAAAGCGTAAGGTTACTTAGTAACCACCATTCTAGAGGCGCCAACCTTTGCTGAATGGTAGCTAACATTAGTTCAAGACATTTCTAAATATTTATATCAACAATATCATAATTGTAATATTGGCTGCTCAGGAGTGCCTCACTCCTTGAGGTTATGTGCTTCATTTCAGTTGCCAGAACTCAGTGCTCAGTATCACAATCTGAGCCTAAGCTGAAGCACTTAAAAGGCCTTAACTAGTGAACTAACATCCCTGGTTTCAAATGAGTGTGTGAGAGGAATAAAAAGGCAGACTCTTGAGCTAACACTTAAAAACTTAAGTAAAGATCATACAGAATTATTTAGAGAAACTAATTTGGACAGCTGCTGGTATGATTATCTTGTGGAATTCATTAAGGCACTGTTTGACATTCAAATAAGCTCTTGCTTCTAGTGGCAAGAGAGTGTGTACTTTAAAGAAATTACAGGATTTAGAAATGAAGATGAAAGACTCAGGTAGTTACTTTCTGCTCCCTCTGTGCTCTTATAAACTGGAAATATTAAGAAGTACAGTGGCCTCTGAGGAAGTTAATAGGGGAAGCACCAAATTAGACACTGAAAGAAGAGGATTAGAAGACGAATAAGACTATTATATTGCTTGTCAGCATGGCATTATAGAGCCCAACTTCATATTTTTATTCAAGTTTTATTAAACAACTGACTGGACAAGGCTGCTTCTTTCACAGACCTGTGCAGTCTATTAAAAAGGCAGGGTATATTCACTCCAGTATTTGCATAACAGAAACATGCAAGGCCTGAAAATTACTCCATTAACAATGGAAGCTCCTATGGATTTGTATTTTACATCTCTCCCCCTCATCCTAACTGGACATAACTTTTCCATGTAGGCCGTTCTGTGAGTGGGACTGAGCAAAGCCCCACCTCTGCCGCTGAGCACCCTCATAGCTGTGTCACAGGCATTGCTGCAGCCAAGGCACTGATGCTCCTGTGCTTACTTTATTAAATACCTAAGTGAATGGGGTTTGTATCACATAACCTGCTCTTCTACCTCTTCACCCTCCCCTGAATCATCCTATGAAAACATGCAAGATCAGATCAGCGGTAAGTTTCCACTACAGCTTTAGGGCAACTGAAAATCTGTGTGCATTTTGCTCCTCATTTATCATTCAGCAGCACCTCAGGCTTAAGGCACGGACCTTACAAATGTAACATCAGAACACAATATATCCTGAGTGAATGCTTGCAAGTGTTAAAGATGTCATTAGCCACTCAGGCTTACTCCTCTTGGACTCCCATTTGTTCCCAAATATCTACCAGACATATATGAGTGTTTCTTTCCATATGTGGGCTGTAGGAGTTAGTGTTCAAATACTATGGTGATGAAGATAATCTAAAAATGTATAAAATCTGATTAGACTAAAATAAGCGTGAACAGCGATGTGCTGGGAGATGATCCTTTTACTTGAAACTTTCACCTTAGTGTGATTTTTTGCTCTCATTACATTATAAATCCTGCATTTTTTCCTTAGGCAAAAAGATGTATTGAGAACAGCATAAGTGGGTGGAAAAAATAAGAACTGGCAGACTCAAGTCATGGAAGATGTTCTGCTTTTTATCAGCTTAGTATGTGAATTTTATATTTGTTTTTGTGCTTGTTATATGCCCGGGAAAGAGATACTTTACAAACGAAAAAATAAGGAAAAAACCAGCAATACATCCTTCACCTGTTACACGTAGGCAAAGTCTTCTTAGGAACAGGTTCTCATATTCTGAGTGGTTTTAAGAACTAAGATATTGTAGCAACTGGACTGATTGGTACAATATACAGCTATCAGATACCAGCAGGATTTTCCTCTTTCTTCTCAGTTCACACAGGTTTGTATTGCCTGGCATCTTGCTTTAAAATTCAGCTGGAAATAAAGCTCAGTTAAAAATCACTCTTATCAGAGTGAATTCCAAAAGGTTTGGAGGATGGCTTTGTATCCAAGTGCCTCCATTCCCTCAAGCTCTCCTTGCTACAAACACGAGATGGAGTTTTAAGTTAATCAAAAACGTTAGACGAGATTCCAGTTGGTCTGATGTTCTTTCACAAGACTTAATCTGCACTTCACAATTTCTGGCACATTCCCCTCAATAAGCAATATGTCACATCTCTGTTGCCACGTTGCATCTGTGGGACCAAATAAGTAAAGCCTTTCAGTTACAAACTGATGTTCAGCCTGCACCACTAATTTCTAACTGTATGGTCCTTCTTGACTTACCAAAGGCTGCTCCCTTAGATATCTGCTCAATCTGTCTGAACTGGCTCACTGGAAACATAGTTCTTGGCATACGTATTAGAAAAAAACTGAAAGAAAGAAGCAGGAGAGTGGAAAGAAAATGATACGGGAAAAGGCAAAATAACTGTTCTGTACTAGTTAATCTCCGAGAGCTTTCTTTTATCTTGCATTTTGTCACTGCGTGCCCCTCAAATATTTAATTGCCTCCTTTTTTTTTTTTTTTTTGTTATTTTTCAGGGGCTGTGCAGATTGATCTGGAGGGTCTCTATTTTGGATGCCATTAAGGAAGTATTATCTGCTCATTCTGACAGCTCATCTATGACAAGAAATTAGCTGTTCTCATTCCTCTGCCTTTATCTCAGGTTCAGAAGGAAACATTTAACTTGAAATATTCTCATCACAAATTTCAGAATTTTTCTTTACACCTGACATGATCTCACACACTCTGGCCCTCTGAAAAAAAAAAATAAAATCCCAGGGTTGTTTTTAACATCTTTCATATAGCCTACACTTCAATCAAAATGTAATTTTATGTCTTCAGCTTTTATGCCTGGATCACATCTATATGACAGGAGGGTGCAGTTACAGAGGTGCTACAGCAAGGAGGTTAAATGCCCCGAGATGAGTCGTATCATAAAGATCAATTTAGTTTGGTTAAGGCATCCAACACTTCCTTTTTAAATGGCGATGTTCCTAAAGGAGTATATTGTACTTTGGGAACACCCTGATCTGCTATGCGATCTGAATTAATCAGCTCTTATACCACATCCTAATTTGCCTTTCCATATTTTCTATTTCTTCTGCCAAAAGAGTTTCCTTGATAATTATATGGGGGTTTTATTGCTTATCAGGTCCACTGTCTCTTCTGGAAATTACAGTAGTGGAAATCTCCAACTCATTGTCTTTTAAATCAAAGATCCATGTGGGCATCAGTTTCCACAGATAATTCCCCCTTTCTCCATTAAAGCACGTTTCTTTATCCCCTGCAATGACACTGGGAAATCATGCTGCCCAGCACAGCCTCAGCTACGTTTTGCAACCACAGGGGCTCCAGATCAGCCATACTTCCATGCAGTGTCACACTCCTTCCCATCTCTAGCCCTGTGCAACAGGCCCACCACATTGAGTCCTCATTCACTTCAGGTCATGTCCCTCCCAGGACATTTTGATACATAGAGATTCATCTTTGTCTTATCACGGAAGACTTGAAAGTGGTGGTGGGGTCAGGGTTCAGATCCTTTTCTGGAAAAATGAAAGATTTTAATTCAAGCTTATGAGGAACAATGCAAAGCAACTGACTGCATTTTGTCAAGAAGAATGGACTATGCATGGGCTACACAATAAAAAAATGACTTAAAACAATTTGCAAGCCATACTTCTCCCAGGCAACTAGTGACAGGATGAGAGGGCATGGCCTGAAGCTCCACCAGAGGAAGCTTAGGCTGATTCCTCACAGAAAGGGTTATAAAACACTGGAATGGACTGCCCGGGGACGTGGTGGAGTCACCATCCCTGGAGGTGTTTAAGGAAAGACTGGATGCTGCACTTAGTGGCATGATTTAGCTGATGTTGTGGTGTTAGGTCATAGGCTGGACTCAATGATCTCAGAGCTTCTTTCCAGCCTCAATAATTCTGTGATTCTGTGACTCCACATTCTCTCAGGAGGTACCCTGAAGGATTTTGGAGACACATTTATAGAGGAGTTGTACCTACCAGGAAAGAAAACACTGACCAATACACTAGAAGACTACCAAAGAAATTTAAGCATATCAGAGGGAATTTTCTCCCACTTCTTGAAATGCAGAAATTTCAAAGTGCAAAGGGATTTCTAAAGCACAAGCAAAACCAACAGCAGTAGGATAGCTTAAATCACTACTTCATGATTTCCAGACACAATGTATCATGAAGCAGGCACTCTCAGATAAAACAGCAGGAAAGAAAAATGTTGCTGAAAAGGAACGCATAAACCTAAATGCAACTCATATACACTAGTTCATTGATGAGTTACAATAATTAACCCACAGCAACACCGGAGATGATTATTAATCTATAACCAATCTTGAGAATATGAGGAGAGCTGATCAAATTCCCAGGTAACAACCAGATCATGCAATTATCCCTTGCACCTGGATGAGGCAGAGCAAGAGGAGTATAAAATATCCTGAAGGATGCTAAGGGATGTTTGCCACTTGGTAGAATGGAAAGCAGCACAAGCTGCTGGTGATACAAGCTGGACCTGAGATAACTGGAAAGAAAGGCTAGAATGGGCAAGTTTCTCAATGACCTTACTGATGACATGTTCTTACAAAAATATGTAAAAGACAACCTGAATTCCTTGGACAAAATCCCTTGACTTGATGCCAGTTTGCTTTAAGGACATTAAATCTTTTTTCAAAACCAATGAGGTTATACCGGGTAAGGGCAGAAACTGGATCCCTGCTCAGGGAGATGCCTACAGTTCTCCAGAGAATGACAGGTAGCAACACAAAAGTAGCTTTTGCTTTTTAAACTTGACATTAATAATGCCAAGCTATTCCCCTTTCCACACTCTACTATGACTAGGTGTTTTCATTATTATTAGTAACAATTACTGGTAGTGCAGCAGTACGTGGAGATCTTAGCTGAGATTTTAGCTATTGTGCTGCACACTTTGCAAACACCTCGTAAGATGGAGCTCGCAGCCTCGCCCTGCCTGGGGAGCTCAACATTAAAAAGACAAAGCAATCAAATGGTAGGAGGAGACCAGAGCGCCGAGAGATGGGAGGGAAATCAGCCAAAGGTCACATCTCAATGTCAGAAGGAAAAGCAAAATGAGGCACTGGGCTGGAGGGTTGCCAGCGCCAGCCAGTGCCAGCAGCAGCCTCTTGAGCCCTGGGCAATTTGCACTGGTACCGTGGTAATACTTTTCCAGAGAACTGCCTCTTTCTAAACAAAACTTGCACAAAATCCCCAGATTTCTTGCCCACGCTTTCATTTCATGATGCAGATGTTTATTGGCCTCTAACAGGTAGTGCAGATTATTTAAACAATCTGATTAAGCTTTTATGCTGGTACCTGGTAAAACATTACTGAGCAATTTGACCCCAAGGTACGGTTAACCAGAATAGATTTGTCTCTTTTTTGATCCACACATCCTTGATTCTCTCCTGTTCTAACTAGTTATTTGACACAAGCAGACAACTGCTGGTCTCCTCATCTCCAGCTGAAGTCAATGAATGCCCAGCGAGAAATACAAAAACATGTTTGAAAAGAGGAGCTACAGTGTGAACATCAGCCTCTCCTCTGAAGGGATCGCCAAGCACTTTCCAAGACCAATTCAAAAGCTCCACTCAGCTGCAGGAGGCTGGGAGAAGGCAGCCAGGCTGACAACCAGCACATCTTCACTGCAGATGGATGGGGAGGTGGAAATTTCGATCAAGGATATGAACACAAATCCATGTTGCTATCGAGAGTCATAAAATCTGTAATATTGAGTCAGGGGAGAACAAACAGGTTTTGTGCCTTTTTTTTAAATCCCTTGAGGGAATTTCAGCTTTCTTGCTTATAAAATAAATGGAAATGAACACCTGGAACAAGTTTAAATAGATCTATTACAGAGAATCTAAATGCTACAACACTGTTAATCCCCCCCAAAAAACCCCAGAAAAATAGTGACATTTTAAGAGGAGCCAATTATTTTTCTTTGTGGTTTTTGTTTGTTTGCTTGTTTCATACTGCACTAATGTTTTTCAACTTCTCAACTGCAGCATCAGAACTTACTTTTCTTCCAGAAAGTGGTATTTTAACATTACTGTATTATTGTTAAAGTGGGAAGCATAGTAAAAACACCGACACCGAGATAAATGCCGCTGCTGGTGATGTGAAAAAAGCACTAAGCCATTTAATCTGACTAGACAGCATAAGAAACAAAGGCCTTTGAATTGCTAACACGTTAAAACGCAAATTATAGCTTTTGCTATTAAATATAATATACCACAAGAAACTTTATCACAAGTGATTAGAGCTGGCATTAATTTGTGCTTTGCTTCCACTCCATAAAGCCCAAATGCACCCCTGAGAGGGGAAATCCTTGTGCCTGTGGAAAATAACCATGAACTTTGCCCTATGGTGAGTTTGCAAGAGGCTGACACAGGAAAAAAAAAGGAGTGGAAAGGATCTGACTGGAAACACAATAGCAGACTTAAAAGGCTCTGATAAATGAAAAGTCATTCCAAGATTAGGGTCTCATTCAAAAACATAACAAAGACATTTTCTGGTATGTGGCTGAAAATAGATTCCATATGAAAATGCTTAGTAGAGCTTACCAATATTTTTCATTCTCAGCCCTCTTTGAACAAATGCAGCACTTTTAAAAACTAAAATGGCATTTTTAAAACTTCCTTAAGTTTAGACACAGAAGCCACACAATTAATGTTTTCATTTTTCAAACCAATAATGCAGTTTTAAAGGTATGGATGTTGCAATTCCTTCACACTTTATTTTTTCCTTCCATCTGCCTGATCCTGTCCTCACCTCTCGTAAAAATACAAGTGAGGAAAAAGAAAACAACTTCCCTTGCCTGAAAACTGAACTTATTAGTCAATTAATCCAAGTGTTCCAGAAGCTTTGTGGAAAATTTAGAGAAATGTTTAGCATTTCCAGATCATCTCCAGTATTCAATGAATCTTTAAATCTCTCTTATCAGGACATGTAAGATTCTGAACTCTTGCAGACATTTATTTTCCTTTGCCATACAAAAAAACCCCACAACACTGACGAAATGAATCTGAAATATAATTTTAAAAAGACGAAGCAAATGGAAAGAAACTAAGTTTTCTCAGGTCACCATCTGTTCCTGGTACAGCATATACAAATTAACATAATAATTCAGTTATTTAACAGTAAAAGCACACTTGGGAAAAAAGGTATTATTCTGTTGATATGTTCGATATTAAAGCCTTGCACCACAGCGTTAAACTGCTTGTAAGTACAAGCAGTTTGCACTACCATGTTTCTTCCAGAATACATTAACCTGGGAGCAGAGACAGTCACAAATGTCACACAGGCAATCTCTCATTTCAGGAATGTCGGCCCAAAAAATAATACCCAGTCTCCCTAGAGAAATTTTACTCTAGAAATTCACTCTAGTCCACATGGCCAAGAGATGTTGCTGTCTATCTTTATAAGTCCCATATTTTCGTTCCAAAATAAACTGGCTGAAAACTTAACAGCCTAGGCCACTCACACCCTGGAAACAGGAATGCAGAAGACCGTGTAGGAGAGCACCACCTAGTGACTAATGCCACAATAGTATCACTGGTGGAAACCACAAGAGGAAGAAAAACAAACAGAAACTTTTAATAGCAGTGCACCACGTCCAGTTTATTTTTATTTTTTGTCTCTTTGTCCTCACAGATGTCTCATTTTGACCAAATATTGTTGTAAATCAAGAAGCAATTTAGTTGAAGTTGAAAACATTGGGGTTTAGTAAAACAAATCATCTATTTTTCAAAATGGGCAGGTCTTCTATTAGAATTTGCATTTCAAACACCCTGGGAATCAAAACCACCAAAAACTCAATTCTGCAACCATGACTCAAGTGAATAATCATGAAACATCTGTGGGACTACTTCCAGGAGGAGGAAAAGCAGCATATGTCTCCGAAAGTGCTTAGAGTAGTACAATTCTGCCAATTTTATCATGAATCTCGTATCTGCTGGTTGAAGCCACAGCTTCTGCAGTCAAGTGCTTCCATGTGAACCTGAATTTTAACCTAAAAAGAAAAATGTATCTCTAACTTTGAAATTCAGAAAAAAAGCTCAAGGAAGTGCGAGACACATGAACCCCCCAAACCAGAAACTACCATGAGTAATAAAGAAGCGTACTTTAATATGTTTGAACGCCACTGAGACAGCGTGGGCATAGGTGTCTGGAGACAACAATACTGAGCAAACCTTCTGAATCTCACTCTTCGGTGCAGTGGCTCAGGAAATCAGCCTTTCAGGAAAGAGCACCGCACCCAAACTCGATAGGCTTGCTCTTCTGCTGCTGCCTTCTGCCATTTCTGAACAACTTCGCGCAAGAGATTGGAAACCAGTTCTACATTGCTTTAGGGAGGAAAGGGGAGGAGAGGGGATACTGACAAATCCTATTTATTTTCACAGATCAAATGTGGCACCTGCAGGTAATTACAGTTGTATTAACTCATACAACTCGTAACTACAACACATCTTCAGCAGAGAAACAGCCTAAATGCTTATAAAGCTGCAAGAACACCGTGTGCTGTACTACTC
>WEIS01038746.1:0-10444 GCA_013389965.1 Todus mexicanus | reverse complement strand
CGCCTCCGGCCACCGCTCGCCCCCCGATGCCACCGGAGCTGCCGGTGAACCCCCCGGGCAGCAGCACCCGCTGCCCCGGCCGGGGGCAGGACGGGGGGACACAGCCCGGGACAGCCCCCCCAGAGCCAACCGGGCGCCTGCAGCGGGTACGGAACGAGCCGGGCTCTGGGGTTTTGGTGTTTGTTGGCGATGGGCAAACCTCTCTCTGAACCTGTCCCTCCTTCCCACCCAGGAGGACCTGGCCGGGCTGCGGAGCCGCCTGCAGAAGGTGAAGGCGCTGGCCCAGTTGGCCCAGTTGCCACCAGTCGACGCCGAGACCGGCGCGGGGCTGCGGAGCCGTCTGGAGGGGCTTCGGCAACTGGAGCTGCGGATCCGCGAGAAGAGAGCTGCGAGCGGAGCCGCGGCGGCAGCGCGGCCGGCCGGGGGCAGCGGGGAGGCAGCTCCTGCCCCACAGGCTGGGTGAGGAGCGGCTCTGGGGGTGCAGCCCCCGATTTGAGGGCAAATCCCCCAATCTGAGGGCAAATGGAGGTGTCCCGATGGGTGATGTGACCCAGGTACCAGCACAGGTTGCTCAGAGCAGGGTTTGGGGATGGGACTGGGGAAGCGTCTCCCCGATCTGGGGTGGGCTCGCACCCCCTGGGCTCCGAGGGCAGCACTTTTGGCAGCGGGACCCTCCCCCTGGCTGGTCTCGGTCTTCGGCTGCGCCATCGGGGAGGCCCCAGCGCCACGTTCCCCACGGCTGGGGGCTGTTGTAGGGGACACACGCCCTGAGCCCTCTCCTTTGCCAGCAGCGAGAAGATCCCCGCGTACCAGCGGTTCCACACCCTCGCTCAGGACCTGCCCCCGGGGCTCACGCTGCCCTACAAGTTCAAGGTGCTGGCGGAGATGTTCCGCAGCGTGGACACCATCGCCGGGATGCTCTTCAACCGCGCAGAGACCATCACCTTCACCAAGGTCAAGCAGGGGGTGCAGGACATGATGCGCAAGTAAGTGGGCAGCCCCTTTTGGGGTCCCAGCTGAAGGGGTTGGGGCCAATGCCCTGGTGGCAGCCTGGGGCTGCCTGAAGCTGGGCAAGGGGCTAGAGCAGGAGGCTGGGGAGGAGCGGCTGAGGGACCTGGGGGTGTTGAGCCTGGAGCAAAGGAGGCTCAGGGAGGTTTAGGTTGGAGCTGAGGAACAATTTCTTGCCCACTGTCAAGGGTTGCCCAGGCCTGGCCCAGGCTGCCCAGGGCAGGGGTGGAGTCCCCCTGATCCCTGGAGGGGTTTCCAAGCTGTGGAGATGTGGTGCTGAGGGACACGGGGCAGTGGTGCCCTGGCAGGGCTGGGGAAGGGTTGGACTGGAAGATCTTGAAGGTCTTTTCCAACCAAAACGGTTCCGTGGCCTCTCCGGGCGCTGTTTCAGGCAGTTTGAGGAGCGGCACATGGGGCAGATCAAGGCTGTGTACCCCACCTCGTACCGGCTGCGCCAGGAGAAGAACATCCCCACCTTCAGCAACGGCCTGAAGAAGTCTGACTATCAGCTCACGCTGGAGCCGGTGCTGGAGGAAGGTACGTACGGCTCGAGGGAGCTCGGTCCTGGGATCCCGGCGGATTCGGGGATCCTCTCCGCTTGGTCTGTTGGATAATCACATCTCGTGTTGGGGACAAGCGGGAGGGCGACAGGGCAGCGATTGTGGCAGTGACTCGGCCCCACCGTGGGGCTCAGCTCCTGCCCCTGCCGCAGCTCTCGAGGCGCGGCCCCCGCCGCGGAGCTGCCGCGGGTGACGCTCGTGTCTCTCCTCGCAGAGGAGAAGGTGAACGGCCGCCCGCACTTGTCGGCGTCGCGCCTGCTGGAGCGCAGGAAGAAGTTCCACCGCAACCTGGTGAACATCGTCAAGCAGCACCACAAGGTGAGGACCCTCAGCACCCTCCGCTGCTGGGGGGACTGGTCACGACCGGGCGGGCAGCCGGGCAGAAGGACGTCACCGCTTCCTGTGGGACGCTCTTGGCGGTGGGTGGGGGTGGGGAGGACGGCGGCTGGAGGCTGTCCTGGCTCTGAATTTCCTCCGAGCCGTGCTGGAAGCTTGGGGCAACAGTCAGCTCAACCACTCCTGGCCCTTGACACGCTTCTCGCTCCTCTCCAGGCCTTCCTGGCTGCCCTCAGCCCTCCCATGGTGGTGCCGGAGGAGAAGCTGACGCGCTGGCACCCGCGCTTCAACGTGGACGAGGTGCCGGACATCAGCCCGGCGGAGCTGCCGCGCCCACCCCAGGAGGACCGGCTCAGCAGCGCCCAGGAGGTGCTGAGCGCGGCTCGGGGGATGCTGCCGCCCAAGGTGAGGCGGGACCAGGGCCTGGCTCCATCTGCAGCTGGGAGAGCTCAAACCAGATGCCTCCCTGGGGAGATGTTGCGGGGCAGGGGTCGGGATCATTCCAGAACCAGAGGACTCGGAGCTCTGTAAGGCGGGAACGCACAAGCCTCGGCTGTCAGCGCTGCAGGTTGGGCTGTAGGACTGGTTTGGGTTGGAGGATCCATCAGCACCGGCTGTGGGGCTCCGAGAGGAGACAAAGGATCCCCAAAGCATCCTCTGGTCGGGCAGGGATGGGTCAGATGCGCTGGGTTGCGGGGGCGGCGGAGGGGAAACTTCTCCTTCCTCCCGCGTGAGCGGTTCCCAGCTGTAAGCCAACCCCTCCTCCTTCTTTCTTCCACATGAGCAGATGGAAAAAGCTCTTGCCAACCTGGCCTTAAGAACCGCTGAAGCCGGTGCGGGGGAACAACCGGTAGTTTCCAAAGCACCGGCCCCTGCCAGCACCTCCAGCGCTCTCAAAGGGGTGTCCCAGGCCCTGCTCGACAGGGTGAGTAATTCGGTCCTGGCGGTAACGCCGGTGCCGGGGTTGGGGGGGGACACCTGCCCGCGTCTCACCCCATCCATCTTCTCCATCCGCTCCCCCAAGATCCGGGCGAAGGAGGCGCAGAAGCTGCAGGCGCTGATGACGCGGGACGCGCGGCAAGAGGAGCGGCTGGCCATGCTGGCCCGGCTGCCGCCCATGGCCCGCGTCCTGCGCAACGTCTTCGTGGCCGAGAAGAAGCAGGCGCTGAGCATGGAGGTGGTTTGCGCCCGCATGGCCGACAGCTACGACGAGCAGATGGCGGCCGGTAGGAGCGCGGTGGGGCTGGGGGGAGCTCCCGGCCGGCGCGGGAGGCTCTTTGCTGGAGGAAGGGGCTGGGGAGCCGAGCTCTGACCCGGTGGCCGCTGCTCCTTTTCGCAGGCGAGATGGAGAAACACTTGCGGCTCTTGGCGGAGCTGCTGCCCGACTGGGTGGGGATCCACGCCCTCCGGACGGACACCTACGTCAAACTGGACAAAGGGAAGGACCTCGGCCTCGTCACCGAGAGGCTCGCCAAGGCGGCGAAGGAGGCAGAAGCTGTCTGAGCTCCACCAGGGTCCAAGTTTTCTCCCCCGTGCAATCCTCGAAATGTAGCAAATCCTGAGCGTGCTCCTGGGACTGATGTGGGCTGACGGGAGAGGTTCATCCTCGGGGATGTCCGAGGCAGAGCAAAACGCCTTACGTTGACTAATAAATTCTTCTGCCAGGGTCCGTGACGACCGTAGCGCCCCTAACCCTGGGGTTGAAGGCAGCCACTCCTGCCTCCTGGGTGACAAGGCAAGAGGTGAAGAGAAGCTAAAAACAACCTTGGCTTTTCATAAACCCTTCTCCTCTAGGGTTTGATGCAGGAAACTTCTTCAGGTTTGATGCAAGGAGGCTTCTCCTCCAGGGTTTGATGCAAGGAGGCTTCTCCAAGGTTTGATGTGGCAGGCTTCTCGTTTGACGTGGGAGGCTTCTCCAGGTTTAATGCAGGTTTCTTCCATGAACTTGGGCCCTGGTGGGGTGGAGGCAGAACTGGGCAGGGGGAGAAGGGGGGACAGGCAGGAAAGGAGCGAGAGAAGAAGTTCACAAATCGATGTTTTTTTGAAGCTCTGGGCCTTGTTCTGGTTTTTAAGGGAGGGGGAAACACATCTCCACTTGCTGGAAACATCTACAGGACTTGTCAAAACATATTTGGATTAAATGTTTTAAATATAGCCGGGCGGTGTTGACCCTGCGCTCTTCCTCGGTGAGCTGCCCGCCCGCGGCTCTCCACGGCGATTGGCGTCGGTCGGTGCGCGCGGGGAAGGGCTGGGGCGTCATCCAGCTCCTGCAGAAAGGCCGACTGGAAAAAGTGAGCGTGGGTTCAGCGGCAGCTGAATGCGGCTTTTGTAAAGAGGGAGCGCGGGGCCGGGAGCGGGCAGGGCTGGGGTGGGCGCAGGGGCGGCTTTCTCCCACGGGGAAGCCCCCAGGTCGCTGGGCTGAAGGAGTTTGGAAAGAGGGACGAGGAGGGTGCTGGTAGTTGCAGGACGGGCAGCACGGGTGCAGGGGAGGAGGGGGGAGCTGCCCCTGCCTGGCACTGCATCGGGTGCACCTCGCGCTGCTCTCGGAGCCAAATTCGGCTGCTTCTACCTTGGGACATCAAGGACTCACTTGGACCTTTGTCCCTGCGGGTGGGCAAGTGCTGATCCAGGGAAGCTTCCTCACCTGAAGCGCTGCTCTTAGATACTTGGCAGCATCGACAACTCCCACAGCGCTGCCCCAGAGAGCAAGCAGGTCCTGCTCCTTCTCCTCGTCCTTCTCCTCCTCCTCTTCTAGAACCCTGCTTGCTGTAGCACAGGCCAGTTGGCCGCCTCCTCTTCCTCCTCGAAGCCCCTGCTTGCCATCACGCTGGCCAGTTGGCTGCCTTCTCTTCCTCCTCCAAGCCCCCGCTTGCCATGGCGCAGGCCAGCTGGCCTTCTCCTCTTCTCCAGGACCTCGCTTGCCATCACGTAGGCCAACTGGCCAGCACTGCTGGCAGGAGGTAGCCCCGTTTTCCACGGAGGAGGGTTAAAACTCTGCCCAGAAGCTGGAGGGGTGCAGAGGGCCGGGGTGCGAGGCTGGGCGCTGGGTTCCAGAGGAGCTGGCTTTGCCAGGCGCACGCCCGCCCCAGGAGAGCTCGCAGCGAGCTCCCGTTCTGCTGCCCGGGATAAAAAACTACAAGCAAATTACATCAACAGTTGCTCAGAGCCCAGCCAAGGTGATGGCACCGTCCCCGCGTTCCCTGATGTCACCGCTTGGCCCCGCACGCCGCCAGCTCTGGCACTGGCAGGGCTGACGCTCGCTTCCACAGCTGCTTTCCACAGCTCTTCGGGGTGGAACGAATTTTTTCCCTTCTCTGCCTCGCAGCGGGGACCCTCTGCTTGCGCCAAGCGCGCGCGCCAGGCGCTGCCTCCCTCGGCTCCTCCAGCCAGGGGCTGGCGGAGAAAACAAGTGCCCTGGGGTCGGTTTCTCCCGGGGGAATGGTGTTTCTCGGCGCAAACCGAGCAGCCACTGAAGTGGCTTTTCAGGAAACCACGATAAAAATAACCCCAAGAGCCCGCACAAGGGCAGGGTAAGCGGCAGCCCCATGGCAGAGGGATGGCGAGCTGAGCTGCGGGGGCTCAGCACTGGGCATTTCCACTGCAAGGACCAGCCTGGGTACCTTCCTCCAGCTAGAGGTTGGTGCCAGGCACAGAGAAAAGGCACCTGAACTGCTCAGTCCGGGGAAATGATTCCTTCCCAACATTTGGGGGGGAAACGGGGAGCTCACGCCACAACCTCGCTCTCCACGGACAGCCTGGCTTGGGAGGAAGGTGTTCCCAAGGGTCGTTAAGGGCTTCAGCTACTGCAAGAACAGCTCTGAGACGGTTTAGGAAAAATAAAAAGAAGTGGACATTTATTTTACCCGTGAGTTCAGCCCCTGCCAGGACAGGGACGCAGTCCCTGGTGTTTTCAGGCATGTGGAAGTTTTGGCACAGTGGGTGTTAAGCTGCTCCCAGGACCAAAGAGAACCCCGTGCTTGAGAGGCACCTTCCAACCCAAACCTTTCCATGATGCTACATGGAGCATCTCCAAACCCCCCGTCTCCCATCGCGCAACCTGAGCGAGACCCCCGGAGCTCAGCTGGATGCCTGACACCTCTTCTTGCTTTCCCATGCCCAACAAGAACCAACCCAGCACTGTCTTTTCAAAGCCCTGAGGGCCCAAGAAGACCCCAGCAGAGGGGAGTCAGCAGCACAGGAAGACAGAGATGTTGGGGGACATGGGGAATTGGAGCTAAACAAAAGCTGCCGGCACTGGCTGGAGCTGCAGGCGTCGGTAGGTGCCAGCGCTGCTGGACAAGAGGCAGGTGAACAGTCCTGAGCACGGGCACGGCCCCCGTCCTCACCACCTCTCACTCATGACATAGGTTGCTCCTACTTTTGCAAAATCCACTAAGAACCACCCTGGCCCAAGGGAAGGCAGACGGCTCCCTACAACGGAGACCCGCAGCCTCCTGCGGTCTCGAGGGAAGGAGACCAAGAGCCAAGCTGCAAGCTGACACGCTGCTTCAGCTCCTCGACCAGCGACCTCCGTTGTGTTGGTCGTCTCCTGATTTCAGGACACAGGGCTGGGCAATCATTTAATTACAGAATCCCAGCGTGGGGTTCACAGGGCCCTCTGGAGATTGTCTGGTCCAAGCCCCTGCTCCAGCAGGGTCACCCCGAACAGGGGGCCCAGCATCGCAGTGTCCAGGCGCGCTTGGAATCTCTGCACACAAGGAGACTCCACAACCTCTCTGGGCAGCCTTAACAAGCACTATCTTAAAGTAAGAGCAACTGATTGTAGTGTGAGCAACAGCAGAGAGCAGCCAGACCATCCTCCGAGGTCAAATACAGAGAGATTTCTCGAATAATCACTTTTTACCCATCTTCTTTGTTTCTCTGGCAAACTCTTAACAGGTTCCTAGGAGGCTGACCAGGCACGGCTCAGCCCAAAGGGAATGCTGGGCCCCCTAAGCTCTCGGACCTCTCCTGCCTCAGCAGCAGTCATTTTCATTTTGGTCTTCTAAAAATACCCAGTGAAGCTACATCTTGTTCTCTGTCCCTCAAACCATCAGGCTGTTCCTTCTTCCCCAAATGATGAACTCAAAAAGGATCCTTACACTCACCACACCTTGATCTGCGGCTCGGAAAATCAACAGGAGTTACGATTGTTCGGCATCTGGATCAACACTGTAGGTTCCCCACCCACCCCCTCGTGACACCCCAAGTCACCAACTAAAGCCCCGAACTGGAGCATCCCCTCCTCCCAGCTCCTCCTCCTCCTCCTCCTCAGTCGTACTGCAGCAGAGAGTAGAAAGGGATGGACTTGAGCTTTTCCACCCCTTTCAGGGATTTCAGCTCTATGACCACCAGGCACTCCAGGATTTGGGCCTTCAGCCTCTTCAGCAGCTCGCAGGCTGCACACATGGTACCTGCACGACAGAGAGGGGACAGAAACACCATCACACGAGGGAAGCTTCGAGCCCCGGGGCTGCTCCTGCCGCTCCCCAACGCGGGTTCCCCGTGCTCTGACACCGGCAGCTTCTCACCTCCAGTCGCCAGCAAGTCATCTACGATCACGACTTTTTGTCCCGGTTCCACGGCATCACTCTGGATTTCCAGTTCGGCCTGCGGGGAGGGAAGAGTAGCTTCGTTTTAGCCTCACCTTCCAGACGAGCACATCACAAACTGCCCGCGCAGGGTGGAGCGCAGACGAATCTTCGGCAAGATCAACGCTCAGCACCTAGAACCCCCCAAACCCACGCAGCGCAGCTACAGGGGAGCGCCACGGAGCTGTTACAGCCGGTTAGGTGGTTGCTGGGCCAACCCTCCGGGACATCAACATCCTGAGCATCCATTGAGTTATCGTCCATTGTGGAATCTTATCCCGAAGGATAAAGCAGGGAAAAATCTGTAAGGCACTGGGCTGGAGCGCGGTGCTGCCAAGCCAGATCCAAACCATCCCGGGCACCGTCCTGCCTCAGATGGAGCTTGTCCCGTGCAGGGGTTGGCCCAAACAACCCTCATCAATCCTGCCCAGCTTTGGGGGTTCCGTCGCCGTTAGTTCCCAGCGGTAGTGAGTTATTAGTGCCCAGCTGTGCCCCGGCAGCGGCGTTAGGAGGTGAGGACGCGGCGTTGAAGCCGTGCAGCAAAGCCATTGCCTGCGAGCACTTACTGGAAGAGTGGGAAACACACTCCGCGTTCGTGCCCCTGAATTCAAGCCAAAGAAAGCAACTTAGCACCGAGTCTTATCACTCTCCCCTCCTCCAAAAAACCCAAACCACCCAACAAATCACGGCGTGGTGAAGCTTTGCACCGCTCCTGAAGCTCGTGCCGGACCAGAGTGCCCGTGGCATCAGCGCTGGCTGTGAAACCCAGCTCAGGGACCACCCCCCGGCTGGTTTGATCACCCTCTCCCTTCGCTGGCACCCCCAGCCCTGCATCATCCAGCCTGAAAAGCCTCTTCTCCTCCTCGGGCCTTACCTTGCCATACTCAAGGTTGTAGGAGACGGACTCGGTGGGGCCGGGAAGCTTCCCCTTCTTCCGTATGGGCACGAAGCCGATGCCCAGCCTCTGAGCCAAGGGGGGGCCGATGAGGAACCCGCGCGAGTCCAGGCCTGGGGGGAGCAGAGCAGCGGGAACACTCAGAGCAGAACCCCTCCACTTGGCGTCATGCCTCAGATTTATCCTCCCGCGCTCGGGGAGGTCTCCGGAAGCAATTTGCTCTTAGAGTCCCTTCTGTGGGTTAAATCCACCCGCCACGCTCCTGTGCTCACCACGTGCTGCTGACGGGCTCCGGGGTGCCCCATCCACCCCCCTCCAGCTCGTTTTGTCTCCTCTCAGCTCTCCTTCTGAGGAGATAAGCTGAGGGAAGCCCCGGTATCAGCTCGGCCACGCAGCCAGGGACTTTGCACCCACTTCAGTTATCACGAGGCGCTTGCACACGGCTGGGTCTGGACTCCTTGAACTTGGGGCTATCGCCCAGCCCAAGCACTGGCGCTCTCAGCCTCTTCCACAGGTGTGCTGAGAAGGGTTATCAGCACAAAGGCTGCGTTTCTTGGCTTGAAAAGGTCCCCCCCCAAAGACAAACGTGGTCCAGCAGGGTCTGCCTGCCACGGGGACTGTGCCAGGCTTTAGAGGCATGCCCCTGAGACCTCACCTCAGACTTTCTGAGCTCCCTCTTTTTTTTGTTGTTGTTAATTATGAAAGCAACGAATTACGAAACGGGCACCGAAGCATCATCAGATGGCGCCTGCCACGTCCAAACCCAGCAGCATCTCAGGAAACTACGGGACTAGATGAAGGGCATAACCCATCCCGGGGGTGTTACCAGCCACCTGAGGCCAACATTGGGGTGATTCGAACATCCAAGGGCTACGGCATCAGCAGAGGAGCCTCCGTCCGCACAGCTCCCACCTGGGCAGCCCGAGGAGGAGGCCACGCCGCTCCGCACACACGATGCTCCTCACCGCTTCCCACCGCCACTCACCCGCAATAAAGTCGATCTGGGGGAAAGCCGCCCTCAAATGCTCCTCCAGAAGCTCAATCAGAGTCCCGAAAGCTGCGGGATCCTTCAGCAAAGGGCTGATATCGCTGCCAAGAGGAAGCGAGAGCGGTTACGGGCAGGAAAACAAAGCGAGAGCTAAAGCAAGGGAAGTTACAAGGTTACAAGGAGCTTTAAGGGGAGCTGGGAGCCGCCCCCGGGGGCTGCGCTGGGTCCACCCCGAGCCCCCAGCCCCGGGCACGGCTGGAGGGGCCGCTGCAACCCCCCGGCCCCAGCCCCAGCCCTAGCCCTGCTCGCACCGGAACAACACCCCGGGCTCCGGGAAATCGGGGAAGGGCCGGACCCGGTCCCGGACCCGCCGCAGCCTCTGGTCGCTCATGGCGGAGCCGCTTTGCGCAGCCGCTGGGAGGGGAGAGGCACCGGCACCGCCTCCCGGGGCGGCTGCACCGAGCGCCGGGCCCCGACCTGCGCGGGCAGCACGGCTCTGGTACCCCGAGGCACGGAGCATCCAGCCCCCTGGTGCACGGAGCTCTGAATTCCCGGTGCATGGAGCTCCATAATCCCGGGGCACGGAGCATCCATCCCCCCGGGGCACGGAGCTCTGAATTCCCGGTTCGTGGACGTCCGGTACCCTGAAATGCAGAGCATCCATCCCCCTAGTGCATGGAGGTCCAGCACCCCGGGGCATGGAGCTCCGAATTCACGGTGCATGGAGCTCCAGAATCCCGGGGCACGAAGCTCCGAATTCACGGTGCATGGAGGTCCGGTACCCCGGGGCACGGAACATCCAGCCCCCCGGTGCATGGAGCTCTGGCCCCCCAGGGCACAGAGCATCCATCTCCGCGGCGCATGGAGCTCCGGTACCCCGGGGCACGGAACATCCAGCCCCCCGGTGCATGGAGCTCTGGCCCCCCAGGGCACAGAGCATCCATCTCCTCGGCGCATGGAGCTCCGGTACCCCGGGTCACGGAGCATCAGTCTCCCCAGTGCACGGAGCTCCGAATTCCCGATGCACGGAGCTCTGGCACCCTGGAGCACATAGCATCCATCCCCC
>WEIS01038742.1:3067-45132 GCA_013389965.1 Todus mexicanus | reverse complement strand
GATCTTCCAAGGTAAAATCCCTTACCCTTGCTCAAGGGAAAAAAAAAAATCAAACTACTGTGACTTTTGAAAAATAGTAAACCTTTTTTATGCTGTGGAGTGTTCGTAAATAAGGCATGCAACACTATTGCAGAGTGACTTGGCAATTACACGCCTGTGTTCACTAAACATCAACAGCTTATTTTAAACAGTAACACACTGAATGTGGCTTTGCTGAAATGCCTTAGAAATAAAACTGTTATGCTTCCCTGAAGTAAAATCCTAAACAGTGAAATTCAGACATTCCTAGAGAAATGTATTCATTTCTAAATTCCCTTCCTGTCACTATCACATGCAAAGAATGAGAAGACCCTGACACACAAAAAATCTGTCATTGCTGGTGAAATTACCTACATGGTGAAGTTTGCAGGATCAAACTCTTAATTTCCTGCTTAGCATTTTAAATACCCTAGGAAAAAATGATTCATTAATATTTTATGTGCATATTTACTTATTTTCCACTGACCTCCAGATAACTGGTATGTTCCAGACTGCATTCACTGAAATTGCTTTATAAATAAACAATACAGACACGAAAAGCCAAATGCACAGGTGGCTAAATAAACAGATTCCAGAAAGCCACACAGTTATTACTTTCTGGAGTTATCACTGAGAATGATGATGCATCCCCTTACTGTGAATCAAATTGCCATCTAAAGAGAAGCAGGTGCTCCAAGCTAGAGAATGCAATACCTGTGAGATATTCCATAATGCAATAGAAATACAAAACAAACAAAGAAGATCAGAGAATCGATTGAGTGCAAGTCAGAAGGGAGTGCAAAAGGCACTGCTTGTCCACCCGATGTCTGGCTTAGTTTAGACAGAATCATTAATGTGTATGCAAGCAAGGACAGCTTCACAAGCAGATGCTGAAGATCACTTCTGGCTGTGGCCAGGCTGCTCCTGGTCTGGCCTTTGGTGGTGAAGAACTTTAACAGACCGTGTAACTGGCTCTAAAGCAACCATAGATCAGGGCTACAAGTGATGAGTGAGATCCTGTTTTATTTTTCCATACAGTTTCTGGTTTCAAGCAGGATCTGAAAATCAGCTGTCCAGTAAAGTCCAACTGCATTTAGGCCTTTTCAGCACATGAGGATAAGTTTCAGACGTCAGCAGAGACACCATCGTGCTGCTAAGTGATACTTCCCATCAGGCTCGGTGAAGTCTGCACAATACTGCAGCTGTACCACTGGAAAGGCTCCTTCTATGTGCAAACCTGACATCAGTAAAGCATAAAGGATGGAATTGCCCGGAATGACTGCATAATGAATGAGAATTTTAATGCCATATATGAAGAAAGCACAAAGCCAAGACCAGAAAAAGCCAGCATTAGATAATTTTAAAATATATATACTTTTTTTTTAAAAAAAAATAAAAATCCAACAAGCTAGCAGCCTGGCAGCAGTCTTTTTTTGAGCTCTATACTGATTTTCAGCTCACAGCTTCTGAACCCCAGCTGTGCACATTTTCTGTGGCAGCCCACGTGCTGTTCCCGCAGCTTTCCAAAGGCCACACTTGGTGAACTGACCTTTAAGAGAGATGCTGGTGAAGGAATGCAATGTCTCCTGCTTGACCAAGAGGAAGGTAAAACTACTGAAAATTGTTTAAGGCTTTAATGTATGCCGAATAGAAATAACTAGCCAGAAGTCCACTGGAGAAAGTAGACAGTCTGATCACACCACAGGTTAAACATCACTAAAGCTGATGAGCTCTCTCCTGCTCTGCTGGTGGAACTAAGAAAAATAAATCAAATCTCCACAGCATTACTGCTCCTTATGCAAAGGAGCTTTTTACAGGTGTCACTAATGGAGTGACTTTATTATCAGTGTTGCCTTATACTTTGCATTAGAAACGTACTTGCGTACGTTTTTTCTAAGCTCGTTTTCTTTCAGGCCTATGGCTTGATATTTTCCATGCCCTAATGCCCAGAATGTAGTCTTCAGTGAATTTCTAAGATGCTCTTTAGGAAACCCTAGGACTTTATCCTTTGGACAAGGACTTGTCATTTAACAGGGAGGTAGTTTTTGTACTGTAACTTCTGTAATTTTGGCACAAACTCAGTCATGTTGACTGCCCAAGTGAGTAAAAACTACTGCAGGTTAGAGGACTAGTGAATCAGAATGCAATAAGCATGACTGAGACTCTCAAAGTATATTCAGACAAAAGCATTTAAATGTGGCTCATTTCTGGTACAGAGACCAGCTGGCCTGGCATTGCCCATGGCATCATTGTATTCTCTTTCTCCTCACAGCACAGGGGCTTCATTGCCTCTGCCTGCTGAGAAAGGTCCTCTGGCTCTGCTGGTTTCCTAGTGCTGCCAGTGAATTGCTTGTTGGAGTGCTTGTTGGCCCAGATCAAACCTGTGCCATCACCGAAGACTACAGACAGGTCAGTGTCAGCGCCCTGAGACTGTTTAATTTACTAGTACAGCTTTGTCTTTCACCTCAGAGCTTCTGATCCCACGTGTCATCCTCACATGCAAGCACGCTTCATGCTCTTGCTGTCCCTAAACAAGCTTGAGTTGCATGAGCAACATACAGAACATATATGTTGGCCCAGAATTACCAGTGGCAAGCCACGCTTTCCTTGAAACAGCTTCTTTTGCTCAACCTTAGGAAATCCTTCTCCTTGGTTTGGGATCCTGGCATTGTGCTAGAAGCAGCCTGACTCAGTAACCACAAGGTTTGGTGTGCTGGACAAGGGGGTACTGGACCAGACAGGGCAAACGAAGACACTGGAGAGCTACCGCTTAGAGCTACTGGAGAGACTGGCAATGCCCGTGCAGGGGAAACAGCATCAGGTAGACACAACTTGTTGAAGCCCTGTGAGCAGCATTCCCAGCTAAACAGACCAAACCCATCCCCAGAGTAGCTCCGTGCTGCCCCTCTGCATGCTACTCAGCATATGCACACTGAGACACCATCTTGGTGGAGAATATACTGTGTGGTCATATTGTCAAAGATTATTAAAAGTTTGATTTTACTGCTTTGTAGTTTTTTAGCATTTATCTTTCTAATGTTAATAATGTTAATAATCCTGGGTACTATGGCTAAGCCAAAAAAAACTAGGAAATGCGATTTAAAATTGCAAATTTATCTAGCAGTATTTTCAGTTAAGTAGTTCAAGCAATTTTGCTTGTTTATTTCAGATAAAATTGCCACAGACCATCCTTCAAGCAGAATGCTAGGAGAGTGGCACATGTATTGCTTTGTTTGTACCTCCAAACATTATCGGTTTATAGCTGTAATAATGAGCTGCTGAACAGCACATTGCTTTCATTTTGGAAAAATTAATTTAGAACAAAGGCCGTAGTTAATTATAAACATTCCCCATGCTCACCTCTGAGAGCTCTCTTCTTCACAGTGAGGTTGGCTGAACACTGGAACAGGCTGCCCACAGAGATTGTGGATTCTCCTTGTCTGGAGACATTCAAAACCTACCTGGACGCATTCCTGTGTGACCTAATCAAGGTGATCCTGCTCTAGGAGGGGAGGTGGACTAGATGATCTCCAGAGGTCCCTTCTAACCTCTAACATTCTGTGATTCCAATAGGAATCAGAGTCGATATTCTACATTTGGTACCAGACACAGTGGAGGAATTTGACAAACATTGCAATGAATTGCCTTCAGACAGGTCACTCGAACTCTTGTCTTGGTTTATGTATCAGGATCTGTGCAAATTCAAACCTGAGAAACTCAGTATTGGTTTTATCCACAAAGGAGACCATCCTCCAACAGCCTTTCCTGCTTTCTTGGTACAGAGGCTGTGCCAAGTTAGTTTAAAATTTCACGAATCTTCATACGTGGAAATACTAGTCATGACCTCTAACGTGCTTAGAAAATATAAGAAAGATTTTGACCTCTTTTAAATATTAATTAAATCAGATGTACAATAAACTAATATAATCTAGCCTTAGCTTTGCGGTGGGGGCATCTGAGATATTTACAGATAATAGGTCAGATGAGGAGACTTAAAAGGAGACAACCTTTTAATACAGAGTTTCCATTAGACTTTATTTATTCGTCAGATCCCTTATTGCAGTTACGAGATTTGGAGGCACAATATGTACTCATTCTGTCACAGCAGTATAAAACCCCCTTATTGTTTGGCATCAGTTATAAGTGTATATTAAATAAAAAGCTAACACAAGATTAAAAACGGGGTCAAAATCGGGATGATTACATTTTTTATCACATCTGGCATTCAGTAATTATTTCGGTGTCTTAAAATGCAAGTGACCAATTCCGTAAGAAATGGATTATCCATGCACGTATCATGAGGCAAATCCAGGCTCTTCCCTCATAGCAAAAACCCCCTTCCTTTATCTCCGAAGAACACGCTGTCGATCCTACTCAGCTCCACATACTGGTTGATGTATTTTAGAGTCAGATACAGTGATGAAATCACAGCGCCACTATGAGGACACAGGTTTGCATCACTAGCAAACACAACCATCCTCTCCTGACCTTTCTTTTCCCTGAACCATTTGGACTTGTTGGGTCAGTACGTGACTGAAATAGTCAGTGGGCTCATGTGGGTGATGTTTGGGTTCATGCACTGCAAGAACTGGGCTGGGGGAACTACACTTGACTCAAAGATGGAAAAAACCAGGACATGATTAAGGTTAAAATTCAAATTGAACTGTGACCATGTGCTCATTGAGGGAATAGTTAGACAAACTATAGTTTTGCATGACTGACCATTTGTGAGAAATTCTCCCGATAAATGAGATTAGTAATACAACTGATAACCATTCAAACAAGTTATAGCTCCATTGTTTTTTTTATTTTCAAAGTGTCTGTCCCATGTTAAAAACAGCCTTTTTTTTTTTTCTCCGAAGAGTCTGTTGTTTTTCTCAGGAGATTATTGATTTTGCAACTCCACAAGGCCATTATCCACGTGCTGTTCACCACTTTTCTGTCCCAACTCTCCATGTCATCTTCAATGCGGCCTGGGCCGTATATAGCTGTTTATGTGCATTGCTAAGCACTTCAGTGCCTCTTAAAATCTGGGCCCTTAACTCTTACGTGTCTCTTCTTTTTATCAAAATGAATGTGGAAAGTCTCTGCAAGTGCAAACTGATGGGAGGTCAGCGGGCTAATATGCACTGCATGTTTTGGGGTTTGTGAGGATGGAGAGAAACCGCATCTCTGATTTCAGGTTGCCTACAAGGACAAGCTGAGTGTGCATAGGGATATCTTGGAGACAGTCCAGACTCCAGGCCCTCTTGGGTCCAGATAGCTGAACTAAACATAGATGGGATGATGGTGTCACAGTGAATTCACAGCTTTTATGAAAAGGAACAGATATTCTCAGCAACAGGCCCTATCTCTCACCATCTGCACCATTGCAGAGTATCGCAATATTTTAAGTCAAAAAACCCCCCCCCAATTGTTTTGTTGTCTTTGTTTTTCTGTTTCCACACAAACAGACAACAATGAATAAATACCTGAAAATAGAGTGGTACTGAACTTTCTCCTTGGTTGCTTCTGAAGTTGTGTAGGAAGGTCAGCAGCAATCAAATATTCATGAACAGCTCTGCAGGTCAGTAAAGGGGAGGCAGAACTGGCTCAAAGACAGGTCAAGAAAGGTGTCTGTGCACAGAGCTGTGTCCCCGGTAATTAGGGAGCCTAATGAGTGTTTTCCCAGCTTTTCTTATGAGAGAAACCTTCTGTTAGAGTAACATTTGGTCCAGCATAACACACTCCCTTTATCTAGAGAATTGACAGGGGGAGAGGACAGAAGCTCTTCAGGCTGTGGAAGTTGAATTTAATAGGATTCCCAGAAGAGACTTAAGAAGCTAATCATCCGTATTTCTGCTCAAGTCCAATTTTTATCCCCCAAAGCTACTAATTTTTTAAGCATGTATTTTTGACAGCACTCTCCAGCAAATATCTCCCCTTGAAGCACATTGAATTGTGCAGGCTGTATTGCATAAATGAGCTTCTTTGCCATCCCTGTAACCCCTAAAGGCCAGTGAGAAGTATAACTAGGTATTCCTGTGTCTCACCAGGCTGACCTAGTCTTAGTCTTCCACTTAATAAAGCCAGAAGAGGACAGACATTCAGCACAGAGCTTGAGACATGGTAGCACACAGCACTACAGTTCTTAGATGCCAGAATCCAGAGTTAGAACTGGCTATACTGGGTGCCCAGAAAGTCGAAACGTAAGCAAGGTGTAGGTATTTATACAGGATTCAAAGCAGGTGGGACTTTCACTCTCTGCCACCCAAAGGCTATACCATAGGTGGCAGTATGATATTTCATACATATATGTATATGCACCTGTATTTCTGTATAGAGGAAAAGGGTGGAGAAAAGCAAATCAAATCAACAATTCATATGCATACATTTATCTCTTCCTGGGTTGCCCCTATTTTGGATTCAGTGTCATTTAAATGAGTGGAATAGGAGTAATATTATCCGTGATTTGGAAGGAGATGTTTGAGCGCTGCCTCTTATGTTCCATAGACCCCCCCATTGTCATTGGAACAATTGTTTATCAGGAGGGATGCCAAGTACTTTTACCAGAGGGTAAACAGGTAGGAAAGTGAAATATCTGTGGATTTTGAGGGGTTTATCAGCTTACTTTAGACAGGAGGTCCTTTTCTTGAGCTCCCCAAATTCCTGTCTTCGTTAAAGAAACACCCATCTCCTACAAGGCTACCATCTCTATAGCACATCCGCCTTACAATATGAGGTCATTATCTTAGCTTACTAAATGCAAGGACACCTGGTTAGATTACTGTCCTTTCTGAGAAGCTATGAACGCCTCCCTTCACAGCAGTTCCCTTCAAAAGAAACGCACGTCTTGTGCCTATATGGCAGAAGAGGTTCATTCATTGGTGGCTGGGCTCACAGCCCTGCGCTGGGAGACAGCCAAGGCTCGTCTGAACGCCACAGTCTCGCTGCTCGAGGAAGGCAGGCTCCCTGAGATTTTTCTCATCATTTGATATTTACTGGAGCACACTGGAAAAAGAGGAGGGCTGAAATCAGTCATATCTGGAAGGGTTGAGCTGTCACCACCGTTTTCACCAAGTCCAACAAAGAACACACATAGATGTCAGACTCCTTCCATCTGCTATGCTCCTGTTTCCAGGGGTCCCAGAGGCCAAAGTGCCTCATGGCTCCTGGGCACAGAAGGTCACAACACACTCTGAAAACACCTGAAAGAAAATTAAGTCCTTCTGCTGACTTCAATTACCAGTCTCAGCAGCATAAAAAAAGTAATTATCAGGGGTTTGACTACTTCAATTTGCAGAATTAGTGCTCAAGTCATGCAATGAGCCTCCCAGAGAAGTGTCATGTTCCTCAAACATTCCTATGGGTCCTTACAATTTTCCAGCCAGCAAGCGCTTGGCAGCATTTTGTCAAATATTTTCTCTATTCCCTGGCTGGAAGCAGTTTGAGTCTTGTAGGGTAAGTACTAGGTCAAGGCTGTTAAGGTTGATAAGGACTATGGAGTTGCAGTGAAAAAGACCTGGAAGGTATTGAGAGGTAGCGCAAGATTTTTGAGTGATTATGGAAAGGCCAACATTCAAGAGGCATCTGGAAGAAGAGAAGAGTTAATGAAGGTGAGGAGCCACGGCAACGTGTGTCTTCCACCTACCCAATATCCTGCATATAGCAACCATGGCTTTGTCGAGTCAGGCAGCAAGAGCCAGAGACCTCATCAGATGGATGAAGATTGTGAATTAAATGCCGCACAGAGTACCTGGATGGTTTTGTATCTACTTTAATCATCTAATTAGTGTCAACACTGCAAAGTGCACAATAGTACTTCAATTATTATCTCTTTTCTGCCTAGGTAGAGCAGTCACCCCTTGAACTCAAGAAAAGTGGGTCGGTGCCAGTGTATTTCGCTCACATAATCTGAAAATAAGATGCATCTTCTTTCTGGGGAATCTCTCACCCTGAAACCTTTATCCTTACTCTTAAAGAGAAAGACATGTAAACTGAGATAGCCAAGGTTGTCAGTGGACTTAGATGATAGATTTGTACTCATAGCCATAGAATTAAGGAAATGAGATATTTCATAGTAATTTTTAATTAGATTACTTTAAAGGTTTTTGATTTATTTTCTTTGCCATGTTGATAACATGAAAGATATGCAACATCACCAAAAAATAACAACAGAAAAAATACACTGGTGGACTACTAAAGGCTTATTTCATCCCATTTTTATAGCATTAACATGCTAGATTAGAATATCTGATGGTATTTATCAGACGAATGCCAAAACCCAGTAATCGCACAGTCACTGGGAGCTACTTCTGCACTCCCACAAAAGCTGCACTCATTTACTTTCAAACTTGTGGCCACGAGCCAGTGTAAATGGGCAGCCTAAAATTATTAAACAAGGAACTGTTTCTTCAGTTGTGAGAATCTCTCTGGCTACAGACCTTTGGTAGCTCCTGGTGCCATTAAATCAAAAACCTGATCCAATTCCTAGCTTTGTGTGGGAACTTGCTCAGACTTGCTTCATTTCTCACTTGGCCAAGGCTGAGCCTTCAAACCTGTACGACATCTACAATATTTGTAAACTGCTGATGGTACAGAACTGTATTCCTCAAACATTGTTTTGCATTCTGGTGAGAAAAATAATTAGCATAAACATATTTCTGTAATTGCAGTAAAAAGCTTTGCTTTCTGATGGTGCTAAAACATTTTTAATTGGAGTCACAAACTGAATTCATTTTATATAATCAGCTTGGATTCTATGGTTCAGCTGTTGAAAATCATTATCCCAGCTGGCCCCCAGCAGTCTTTCCCCGCATCTGACAGACCAGTCCTGAATACGGACACATGTGAAAGACTGCCTCGTGCTCCAGGGGATGAGGAAAATATGGGAAGCTATCAATAGCCAGCTCAGGCTAATGAAAGTATATCTCTGCAGGGGCTGAGCAAACTGGTGATTGGTTCGTAATTACATGGGGCAAGTTCAATTGCATTTCCCTGCAATAGGTTATGTCTGTTTGACCATGATATCTACTCGGTTTATATACCCATATAATTACTTTGCAGCCTTCCTTCTTGCAAATTGCAGAAACTCTCTTATTAAGTGAAAATTCAGAAAGATATCGCTTATCTCATTTTTAAATGGTTTTCATCAGTCATATGAACTCATGAAGAATTTCATTGTGCATGCATGCAATGGAAATACCAAGGTATACATACCATTTGGGTATCTGATTTCTCCCTTCTAAAAGACTGGTTCTCAGTCTGCTCCGTGCATCTCCTGGTTTTATCCTTACCTTTATATATATAAAAAATGAGCTGTTTACCTCTGCTCCATAGAGCTCCTCTGCCCAGCTCTGATATGCAACATCACCGGATTGATTTGGCCTCCCTTTTGAGACTTCTCTGCACAGAATTTTTACAGCATTTTTGGAGGGAGCAATTTTGTGTCGTTCAACTCAAGCTCTCTTCTGCTTTCAGCACAGCAGCCAACGTATTTTTTCTTGATATCTCTATGTGATATCCTTTCTTTAAGACCTCTTTCTCCTTTGTGACTCATCCGTCTTTCTCCTACTCTTTAACTCTGTTTTCTTTGTGTGCCTACTTAGTTTATCTAGTTAGCTGGAGTCAGTCTGGGCTTTCAGCCTGACACCTTCCAGATCAAACCTTTTGCTTCCTGCCTTTCTCTGTTCAGACTTGTGTCTCAGCCCGTTTCTCTCCATTTTCTGGGACAGAGTTCCAGCTACAGACCCTCCAGCATCTCTTATCATCTTTCCAAACTTTTCCCATGATCTTCTTTCCTTGGCACAATTCAAAACTTTGCTGTACTCTCCCTATCTTTTCCATTTCTTGGCAGTCATATTTGATTTTCCTTCATACTTTTTCCTCTGTCACACTGCAAGTAATTTTTCTGTCAAAACTCTCTGTGTCTGTGCCTCTCTCTTTCTCTCTCTTTGAAAAGGAAAGTTATCTTGTTATAGTAACTGGAGCTCTTTTGAGGTGGTTTGCCCATATATTTTCCACACTTGGCGATGTAGAGCCCATGAAAATTGGAAAGGGAAGGGTTTTTGGACCAGTAAGGGCATTAAGGGATCCTTTGCCACTGCAGAGTATAGATTTGTTTAGTTTCCAGAGCAGAGGAAAAGAGTTCTGGTCATGGAGCAAAGGATGTCTACACTGACATGTACACTGAAGGTAGAACCACAGGAAACACCTTTGCCCATCGGACATAATCTGAACCCAGATAGTCCATAAACAGTGATAAATGGTTCAGCTGCAGGTCCATCTTCCTAGAAATCATTTTATTTAGTGCTGTGAAAACACTCCAGCTAAGCAGTCAGCCATGTTATCATAGCACCAAGCTCTGACCCTTGGGGTTATGCAGGATCTGCTCAGAACTGAAGTCTCAATAACGTTCTTTTCTTCCTCTTCTCAGAGCTTTATACAGCTTCCAAATCTGAATCACAGTAGCTGTATTCAGTGCCTGGAAGAACAGTTCCTATTCATTATCATCCCTCCTCCGTCTCTCTAGTGCTCCTTAGGATGCCAAATTGCCATCAGTGCTTTTACTCTTAGTTCGCATTTATCTTTGTGTCCCACTGGCTCCATTTCTTTTTGTGTTCTGTTTTCTTTAAGGAATGATAATTTAAAAATGTATCAAACTTCTTTTTAAAAAAAAAAAACAAACACAAAAAGCTTTTCTTTGAATGTCATGTCCAGCTTCAATCTAGGGTGCTTTCTTGCTCGTATTCTACAGCCGTTCACCAAAGCACAGCACTATGAAATCCTATCACCAATAGCTGTGGAGCCAGTGTGGGAGAGGACTGTGGGACCTCAGCTCTTAGGGATATCAATGCACAACAGAATTGGGCTCTGACAGAGCCAGAGGATCAGAATTCAGCTTTTTCTTCTGCAGTTGTGTGGGCAAAACTAGAAGTTTTATGAAATTTATTTGTTGTCCGTAACTCATTGGTTTTGGATGGGGCCTAGAAGTTCACGCTTCATTGCTAAAATACTAGGAGATGGAATATCACTATGAATATGATCTTTAAAATGTTTGTGGTCTACCCAGGTGTGTTTGTAGGCATTTTATCTTCTTTGGCGTCCTTTCAGGCTATTTTTCAGGTACACATCATGATTTATGCCCTTTCTCTTAGAGTGAAATCTATTTCGCTGGAGTGATCACGGTTTCCAGTCTATCTTTTATCAATGACATCAACTCACTCACCAGCCTAATGCTCCATTATCCCAGGAACATCATATCGTTTTGGTATTACCTTTCCCTGGAGAAGGCTGAATTGCTTTTATTACTTCCTGCTTGAACAACTGCTAATCTCTTTTCTGGAGTTCTTCCAACAGGATGACTATACTTCTGACATGACTGATTCAAATTGCCCTTGCTAGGATTTAATAGACTGAAATATCTGTCTCACTTTCTTCAAGGACAGAGATTTCCTACAGAGTTTGTGATTTAAAAACAAGTGTCAGGTTTTGCGCGGTTTCCCATTTATCCTCCTCTTTTGATGAACTTGCCCACGTTCTGTGTTTCCTGATACCAAACTGCTAAATATTGGTACCTACGATCAGACTCTGTGATGGTTTTAAACCTGTAAATCCCATTGAGTTCTATTCCTATTCAAAATCTAAACTACCCAGAAGTTGTTGTGAAGTTCTTGTTTTTCTGCATTAGTTTTCTGGACTGTGACCTCTTAGTTTGCTAACCTGAGCTGCTAAATCATTGGCTTACTTTTAAATCTGATGTTCAGTATAGAGTAAGTTTTGTTACAAGATTTCGTAAATTTTGTTGATGTATAAAGATATTAGATCTTCTAGGACCAGGAGCTTACCAGTAGTCACAGGACATTCTGTTCCCAGCCTTTACCAAGTGAACGCTGTGACTGTACTCTCAAAATATACTAAAGAGACATTTCCATTTCTAAACTCACAAATTAAATCTCCTGACATTAAGCAGTAAAATTGCAGCAATGAATATTCAGAAAACTTTCAGCTTTACCATTGAATATAATGCCTACGACAGGGCTTGGGATTTCCTGGAGTGGTAAAAAGACAAGAGGTCTGAGGATGATGTTAGAAGAAGAAAACGAGAACCTTTCCCATGACCACCAAAAGCCTCCCACAATTTCCCTTCTCCACCACCCTGCCACGGCCCCACAGATGGGTGCTGCAGTGGTAGCTACATTGCTGTGCCAGCTTGCTCTGGGGTCTATAAACAGCACTACTGCAGAAACACCCTTCCAGCCCTTGGAGAAGTATAGAAAAAAGTAAAGCCAGCTCCTCCTGCTGACAGGGACTGAGCAAAATAAACATCTCAGACAAGTGGATAGTTGCAAGCCATGCAGGTCCCGCTGTCTCTGTTTCTTCTCCCAGTCTGTAATGTGCCTTTCTACTCTTAGCAGAAGAATTTAGGAGATGGGCCTGAGTCTCACGGTTGGCTGCCGCTCAAGAGAATTGAGAAAAATAAGGGGAATGGCTTATCAGTGTCTCTTGTGAGAGGATAAAGATGAACTTAAAGACAACATCTGAAGTTGCATTTTTTCAACAACTTAAATTAGGTGGGATGAGCCCTCTTGTATTTTTAGCATCACTTCACGCAGCGGGACCTCCAAAATCCTCCTTGTGCTGTTTTAAGACAAATAATAACAAGTGCAACAACTGAGTCCTTCTGCTGATGGATTTGATCTCACAGAAGAAAATCAGAGATGTAAAAGAATAGGAAAAAGAGATGTATTTAATTATATTGAGATCTCTTTTTCCAAGTTGCCTGGATTTTGAAAGTCCAAGTTTCTAGTTTTAACAAAGCATTTAGACCTAGCTATTTCAAACCAGTTTAGTCTTGCTCAGCTTGGTTGATATGGACTAGCTGAAGATAAATTCTGTTCTCTTTTGCCGCTGTTAAAGGTATGGGCACAAATAGAAAGATAAGCCCACTGGAAAAATAATAGCGAAGTATATGGTAAGAACAGTGGAAATCTGATCTTTCCATGGCCATCACTGACATAAATTTCCATTTACTGTTAATATTACTGACCACAGGAAATTCCTCGTTCAGAAGCTGATAACATACATATCTGTAGTCTACCACATGTACTTTGACTGTCCAAAACATAAACAGAATTCTCTTGGTTTCTTTGGTGTTCAGAGCTGGTTTCAGAGTGGTTTGGGTCCCCAGAGGGACTGTGCTTTTAACTGCACCCGTGCCTGGAGTCACTGACAAAACTGTGCACTCAGACATTAGGTCCATTAACAATGACCACATTTTTAAATGGAGAGTGTGACTTATTTGATTATCCATTTAGTTGGAACATGATTGCTGAATACCCTTTAGAATAAAGTATTTAAATGAACCCAGTTCTCCCTGGATGTCTTATTAACTACTATTCAATAAAAGAGCGGCAATTACTTGGCTCTAAAATTGTTTGGTTCTTCTCCCTCCAACAAAGACATTTTAAGGCATCACACAAGTGTACATGCGGCAGTGGGCAGGAGGTCTCCTTTTAGGTTTGGGCAATCAGCCATCCATCTCTGCTTTTTGTTTCTTCAAGGTTAATCCTGCTTTCATCATGTTTTAGTGGCAATAAAGTTTTTCTAGATGGATTTATTCTTACCTATTGATAGAAACTTAATGTGAAGATCTTAGAGATTAATTTCTTTCAAAGCTTTAGAAATAAATCCATCTGTGGCTGAAAAGTCTTGCACTTTTCCTTTTACTTCCACTTCTCCTTATCTCTGCCTTTTTTCTCTGATCTGTTGCTGACCTATTTACTCACTGTGCCCTCCTCTTTGGCACATACTCCTGAATTCTGTTGAGGCGTTAGTGCTTCAATGAATGTGTACAGGAAATGTATCTTACATCTGGTACACCTACATCATGTAAACCAGCCACCTTATATGCACACAATAAATTCATGTCCTCTGTCTGACCTCTGCACTTTTTCCTGTTCATTGCTGCTGTTAGTTCATGTCTTTAAAAATTAAAATATTGTGTTTACCTGGAATATCCATTCTCAGCATCATTGTACAGATGTTCATGATCTCTTCGAAAAACACACTTTAAATATATGTACTAAATAGAGCTGCTTTCTGGTGTCTCAATCAAGTAAAGGAACTTAATTGCATATTATCTTAAGACATAGATCGTGCCATACAAGTGAGAGCAGTCTCTGACAAGCTAAACTCAGGTAAAACTGCTTTGTGATCACAAACAGAGCAGAAGCTGAACACAGCAATATGACACAACAGCCACATGAGATCAATTAATGCCACTAGGACCTTCCTGTATCCTGTCTTTAGCTGGGGAGAATCTCCAACACCTCAGAGAGAAGTGGAATATTCTCCCTGGTTGCCACTTGTGATTTTATCTCACAGTAGGGTGAACTCTGGGGTCTCCCATCTTGCTTTCTGGTTGGCATGGTCACCCCTATGCATGCATGCAGAACACTGTTTTCTAAACCAACTATTTTCTCAGTGTGGCAAACGATATGATTGGACCACTGTGGGGTATTTTATTTAAAGCAAATATTGCTTGAGGGGTCCTCTCTGTTTTCCCCTGTCCCTTTTCAGGGTGGCACAGTTGTCACAGACAGTCAATGGATGGGACCACTAAGAGTGCAGCTATATGCACACAGTCAAATAAAAGAGGGCATAGGATGAGTTGGCGGCCCCAAGGCCAAGGAGCACGGTCCTGTTTGTGATCTCTCTGCATAGACCACATCCTGCAGGACATGAGCTGCACCCACCAAGGCTTAGCCTAGCCCTTTTCTGTTCCCATAGCATTGATGTGGTGTATCCTGGCCCTTTGGTGTATGGAGTGTGTTGAGACGGCGCTGAAGGGAGCCCCATTTTCTTTTGGGAACAGGTACCTCCAAGGCCCTACAGAGCCCTTCAAAACAGAGCCTGATAATGAGGTGATGCTGTGGGGCTGGTTGAGGTTCCAGTGGCGAGCCTGACCCAGGGATGCCTCTAATTAACAGCGGAGACAAACCTGCTGAGGCCAGTGCAGAGACAACAACATTCCAAACGTGTGTTTGCATTAAGACCCGACTTCAGTTGTTTGTCCAAATGCAGAATGAAGCAAACCAACACATTTCAAAGTTACATCGATCCTTAGATAGGCTTCAGCACTTGCTTAAACTTTCTGAGAAATCATGACTGAAAATATCTGGATATATGTACATTTTAGCAGAAATATATGTGTACATTCTGGATGGAGTTTAAGCACGCCTGTTGAAAAGGTAGGGGTGCAGTTGGTAATTAGAATATCACATTACTATCACTCAGTCACATGCAGCTAGCCTATGTGCCACGTACTTTAATCAGTTTATAGTTCAATTTTATTTGTGGTTTTATTCCAGAGCACAGCTCCTCAAATCTGATTTGGGCTATCATTTCAAGGTTAAGCATATGTGTACCTTATTAGGAACTTAGAAGGTGAAAAGATCAGTAGTGCATAGATTAATTGACAACCTTTCTTTCAAGGATGATGCATGAACCTGTACTAAAACTGAAGCAGGATGCCTGGGGCTATTCAATCTGGACAATAACCTTTCAATGAACATATTTATCCAGCCAAATTGTGTAAAAACCGTCATGGGTTTAGAAGAGTTGTACCAATGCATTTGCAATTTGTTGCCTGTCATTAAGAGCAATGAAACATGGAGAGATTTACAGATCACCCACGATGTGTGATTCCCAGCACACGGCTGTGGCCAACCTGCGGCATCTCAGGAATATACTGGTTTTGTAAGACACAAGCTTTCTCAGGGTTTAGCTCTGTGAGTCTTCCACACAGTGAGGACAAAATGATCCCATGTGATTTTTTGTTTCATATAACATAATCACAGTATCATAGAATACCAGGTTTGAAGGGACCTCAAGGATCATCTAGTCCAACCCTTCAAGGTAAAGAAAGAGTTTCAATGAGCCGGCCCAGCACCCTGTCAAGATGAGCTTTAAAACTGTCTAAAGTTGAGGAATCCACCACTTCCCTTGGGAGACTATTCCACTGTCTAATTGCTCTCATGGCAAAACAATTTCCTCTGGAGTCCAATCAGAATCTCCTCAGGAACAACTTGTACCCATTCCCCCTTGTCTTTTCCGTGTGACTCCTTGTAAAAAGGGAGTCTCCATCTCCTTGGTAGCCACCCTTTATGTACTGGTACATGGCAATAAGGTCTCCTCTAAGCCTTCTCTTCTCAAGGCTGAACAAACCCAGTTCTCTCAGCCTTTTTTCATATGGCAGGTGTACTCATTTCTGAAGGGCGCTTTGCAAATAGAGATATGTTGTAATAACACTTGCTTAAGAAATCTGTGCTGATATCTAAATTCTTGCTCCTTCATATGTGTATCATGTCTTTATCAGAATTAAAAACTTTTAGAGTCAACAGAATAGTTCTGTTTAAGTGGGTTGTTGACCAGCATGTGAGGCAACAGCACAGCAACATAACACGCTGTAAAATAAAAAATCATCTGTTTATCATGAGATCAATCACAAATACTAATGGATGGTGGAACAATTTATTCAGCACTTAGTTTGATGGTCTGTCATATCAACAGCCACTGTATCAAGCATTTATTACATGCAGCAATGTGAATTAACAGAAAAGCCCAGTATGTAGTGGCTTGACTGTGACATAAATCAGAGCTTTTTTGAAGAGTCAACAACTGTGGCAATGCAAAAATGGTGCAAAAATGGTCCTGAGAACAACACATGGCTCTACTCACCAGAGCGTGTCCTGCCTAGGCATCCATGGGGCCATGGCTATTCCTGTCACCCTCTTTTGTCATTAGCACAGTTCGCTTGTGATCAGTCATTCCAGGCAAAGAGCAACTCAGTAGGGTTTAGGTACATAGCTCTAGGTAAGTCCTGCTTTGGCCATCTTCTTTTTTTGCCATGGACCAGAACGAGTGGATGCTTAATATAGTGAGAGTTTGAGTCCCAGCGCCACCATCACATCAACCCAGAAGGACCTGGACACTGGGTGCTGCTGCTTTCCTCTTTTTTCTGATCAGGCAGGTTTTTCCCATGTTGGGAAAGGACACATCAACTAATTCATCTGGAAATAACTACAGCTCTTTTGAGTGTGCAGAAATGGCTGTGCAGGGCTGTTCCTGTGATGAGGAGCCTCATGACAGTCGGCAGGCAGGTGTCTCCCAACTTTGATAAATGTTCATGTCTGTGTCGATGCAAATCTCTGCCCTATGTACGGAAAGGGTACAATCCCACTGACTTAGGTGCACATCTTCAAGTGTCTTTGACTTGCTTTTGAGTAACACACAGAGCTATTTGTATTTGTTGGCCTGACTGAAAGGTGTGTGAAGCTTTGGTTTACTCTCTATTCCTTCCTTTATTTGTGGAGATAAATCCAGTGGCTGCAGCTGCCCTGTTAGTAGGAACTGTTTCCAGTGGGTGCCTCATTAAGGTGTGAGAGATTCACCTAGCACTTTGAAGGGGCAGAAAAGCAAATGTCCTTTAAGCATTAACCTTTAGTGACCTTCCCCCTGTAACTCTTCCTCTTTGGAGAGGTGGTGGGATTTGGCCCCAGGTTAAGCCCAAGAAGCCTCAGAGTGGAGCTGGCTCCTCAAGCCTGTGCATGGGGAAGAGGAAACAACTCGATGTGAGGCCAAGCGAGGATGTGAGGACATAAGTTAATGACAACATTTTTAGCAAGACTATAATTTCTGCTTCTATAGGTTTCGCTTTACATTATCATCAATAGAAACTATCCCCTCACAATTTACTCTCTTTTAATTTGTCTTGAGCTAGAGCGATCCATATGTTTCATACATTAGCTTTTGTTTTGTCAGCTGAAGTAGCTGAACTTTTCAGATTCAGTATTTGTGTATTCTTGTATCAATTCAAGCCTCACATGGAAAGCTTATTTGAAATTAAAATCAAAGTTACAGGGAAAGACTACTGCTAAATGCAGGACTAGGCTGCATTGATTGTCACATCTCATTTTTGACAGACTAGTCTTACGGTATACAGCAGTTTTTCTCTGAACATCTTACTTCATCATCCAGTGATGAATGGATGTAAATCATTCTTGAAACCTATCCTACTAGATGTATTAAAAAACCTAGATGCCTGACAGGCAACCAAACCCAGAACCAAACCTGCAGAAAAGCTTGAGATGAGTGACAGGGAAATTCATCCTGTTACTTCTGTTATCTTTGACGTGGAACATCAAATTCCACTACCATTAAAACCAGAATTTTTTATCTACAGCTAAGGTTGCAAGGATTCTCGTCAAGCTTCTGTGTGTATAATTAAAATGTAGGCTCTGAGAGCGAGCATCTTAAAAACATGGACTATGCCTCTGCAATAGTGCTGTTACATTATTTTTATTATTATAAATGTTTAGTGAAACACCGATGAGCAGTAATAATCTCACCAAAATTAGCTCCATAATGAAAGTGGTTTATATTTTTAATACTTGGAGTAGAATGTTTTTTCAGCTGCAGTCTGGAACGCGTGGTTTATAGAAGAAAGCCGTGTGGTTCTGCCATGTGGCTGTCTCCAGCATGTAGACTGGCTGTGCCTGTGATGTTTCCGCTGGAGGCTGCTGTCATTAGCTGAGAAATCCTGACACTCTATTACACAGTTATTCACTAAAAAATATATATACATTATGCAAACCTCTGTCTGACAACCTGCCCAAAATGCCACAAGCAGAAGTCTCAGCTGGTGGAAATGAATGCAGCTTCCACAGCTTTGGCAGGGTGGAGACTCAGCCCAATGAGTCTGAAATATCTGTCCTAGGTCCCAGTTTGCAGCATCCCTGCTCTCACCACCAGCAAAAAGAAACAACTTGCCAAATATTCTTGATTGTTAATCATTAGCTGTGGCTGTATTCCCATCTCTAACCTCAAACATCTTGTACCTGTATATTTTGTATGATGCTGATACATGATGATTTTTCTATAGTAGTGTTTTGAGAACTTTAATTATTTTTTTAACACCTTAGGCTCTCATTTTATTCTACTGCCTCGATCCATGCAACAAGTCACCTACTACAAACCCATGCACACCCTGCAAATGTCTTGCCCTTCCACCTCTTGCTGCTACTGCAGAGATGATGCGATGCCAATCCTGAAGGGCAGAGCCTCTGTCCTTCTCACATGAATGGGCCCTGACGTGCTGAGATGGTTCCTGCAGGCAGCAGCCCTCTGAAGATGATGCTGTCTGACAATGCGAATCAATTCAGAGTTTCTTCATCTCATTTCAGACCAACAGGGGTTCTGGCAGTGTGATACTGAAAATGTGTCATGTGTTCCCTTTCCTGATCAAAAGGGTTAATAGTGGTCACCGTCCTGGACACACTTTAAAAGGAGTGACTTAAAGAGTGTCAGAGCAGAAGGGGGAGGCAGAGCAGGCAAAGCGCTGAGCTCTGCTCCCACTGCTGCGACACCCGCCCCGCCTGAGCGCAATCTGCTTGTGACAGCTATTCCCATCTTCATGCGTCAAGACCTTAAGCCTTTCTTCTTTGACACGGAGATTAAGGGCAGTCCTGACAAATTCAAAACCAGATCAAGTACGGTACTTGGGCAAAATGAACTACTGGCCTACAAATTACTGAGCGTAGGCCGGACTCCTGGGCTTCTCACAAGAACCCGTCCCCTCCGGTTTGGCAGGTTCAGCAGTGGGCAGCACATCACCCTTTTCTAAACCCATTCTGAGCGGTGGAGGCTTTACGTGAATCACAAAAGCTGAGCTAATTGGCTGCAAACCAACTACGACAACACCCTTTTTTTTTTTAACCTTTATTATTGTGTAGCTGCCAAGCACCGGTACCTACAAGCACTGACCTGGGAACTAAGCACCTAGCAAGGCATTCGGCTTCTGGGTTCCAATTCTGCCTCCAGAAAGCACCTTTGGGATAGGACTGAATTTAAGACCAAGTGTCCCTGCCCCCCAGTTCTTGGGAATTTACTTTTTCAAACAGCAATTCTGCCCAAAATGTGTATGTAATTTATGATCATGGTAACACACGGGTGAATTAGAATGGGGTCATTAATATTACTGCTTACACAAATAGCATTGTTGCTTTTTGCAAACCAAGCAAATAATTATGAACCTTTGTCTTATTTTTATTCGGAATTATTCCACAGTAGCACACACGCATATACATACATCTCTGCATTCACATGGGATGTGAACTTAGATGCATTGCTTTGGGTAGTGCTTTTCCCCAGGCTTCTGCAAACCAATAACTCTGACTTCCCTCTAGTGGTCAGTTGTTATTTTTAAACGCTAATGATTAAAGACGGGGTTGCCTCTCACATTAAAAGGAAACAAACAACCCCCCCCTCCCCCAGTTTGTTTTAGAAAAATACGTAAGAGCTTTCCTTTTGATAAAGTTTATGGTCACTGCCTGATTTTAATAGAACGGCAGAGGCTGTTTTCTTATTACAGCAAAAATTTGGAACCAAGCATCTGTTGGGAAAAAGCCAGGAAGGAAAAATAATCTCAGTGAAATGAAAGTTCTTGCTGGTTAATTGGCTCATTAATTGTTCAAGTTACATAATTACACCTAAAAACTGTGGCTTGTGGCCACTACAAAATTAAAGCTAATTCACTTGTAGGCAGTGTAACCGTTTTTCTAGTGCTTCCTCGTGTGGTGTTTGTGTCTGGAGACCATCAGATGGCCTAGCAAAGGGCTCTTTTCCTCTCCTTACTGGGTATCAAACTATTCCAGTCCATGTCAGCATTTTTTTCCACTTATCTGTACTCTGGTTTGGCCAGAAACTTTTTCAATTAGCTGCCCCCTTGTTTTGTTTTGTTTTGTTTTTTCCCCCCTCAACATTTTTCCTGAAGAAGCTCTTAAACAACATTAATTTTGGTATTGCAAGTTTGGAGTCCTCATCGTGTAGGTTCTTAATTTACCAAACAGTTTGCATGGCTCCCTTTAATCTTCTTTATTTCAAACGCTTGGAAAACACCCACTTTCCTCAAGTTACTTTGAAACAACAGTAGTCACATTCCCAAGCAAAGGGAAAAGGCTTTCCTCAGCTTGCCGTGCCCTGCACTTACAGAAATGAGTTGATTCGCAGGAGATACTTTTAACTCGTTTCAAAAAGTAAGGAAATTAAAGCAGCTCTGTGGGGTTTTTTTTGGTCTGATTTTCAATTAGCTTGGACAGAAGTTTCTAAAATCAGAAAGTCCTTCTAAGTCTCTTGAAATGATAGCTGGATAAATAGAAAAAAACACAAAACATAAAATTCTTGGAAAGGAGAATGATGTACTATTAATCTATCATATGCCGCTTGTCAACAACAGGTGGTCTGGTGTCCACCTAGCAGGTTGTGCTGCTCTAGACTAGCGATGGTTCCTGCTGCCTCTCCTGTGTGGGTGAAGTAGCCTTTGGCTGCTTTTCTCCTTTTCTCTTACAGGCCAGCTATCTTGCTGCCTGTTTCTCAAATCTTTACAAGAAACCTCAAATATTATACCTTTGTTCTTCCATTTTCTCTGTCCCAACAGTTTCATTTTTGCTTCCTCTTCTTACCTTGCTGGACGGGCCAACTTTCCATGCCAGCATGCCCAGTGAAGCTTCTCTTGCTACAGCACATAATATTGCAGACCATCTACTTGGAATATATCCTGAATTCTGCAATTTAGAGAAGTTCATTTGTCCCCTTAGTCCTATGAAGTCTTGAAGCCCTCTAGATCTTTGTAAACACAAGGCAGAGCAACATATGGAGTGGTGGGCTGCTATCCTCCGTCAGGTAAAATGCTGGGTTTCCAGACCAAAGCATCCCTCTTCAGAGGCCTTTGGACTGGGAAATAGAGTAGCACCCTCTGGAAGACAAGTATCAAGTGCAGTTTATTACCGGAGGCAAATGTAGTTCATTCCTTAATGCAGCACAAGACACAGCAATTTTTAAGAAGTTAGGCACCAGCATTAGACTGTCTAAACTTTCCCTGTTTGAAGGCTTCGGTCTGAAACTCTGGGCATGCAGACTTGCACAACTAGGTTATTTTTCCTCTTCTTCACTTATATCCAAAATGTAATAGAAAGCCAGGTAGAATTAAATCAAATTTACAGTAGCAGCTTAGATTTTTTTACATGATGCCATTGCTTGGGTTTTTTTAGCTGACAAGGAGACCACACTATCTTCTAAACTATTTTACCTGAGCACCTCAGGGCAAGGGAGAACAGGTCAAAAGGCTGGCTGGGTCCCGGTGACAGGGAGCTGTCTCCTGCCCTGCCTCTCTCCAATTTGTTACATATGCAAACCCATTACTTGCAAGCTGCCTTCTATCGTATCCCGTGGGGCTTTCCTGGGGGACAAAGTCAGTGCTGCCAAATTCACAGTTGGGCAAAGTTCTCCAACCCCAAACGAAGGATCCATCTTTCGGATATTAAACATGACCCGAATTTTTTATCAGCTCATCTACATATGAGCACAGTAAGGAACTTTGTGTATATTTTTGTTGCCAAAAGTCACGAGATCACTTTTCCTCCTTGCTTACAGTCATGATGGATCACATCTACTGTCTGTCAAAGTCCTCTTGACATGCATTTATCTTGACAGCTTGGTCTAAAGTTTCCACTTCATGTGTGCAAAGAGCAGCAAGAGATCCTTTCAGAGGTTAAAAAAAATTATAGCCAGTTGGATTTATTTGCACCCCAGGGAGCATCATTTGGGGGTACGTTCCTACAAGTAGCACATTTAGATTTTTCCATCTTCCATTGATACCAGTTGCTGCTTCTGCCAGTTCTCTGAAATATTCCTTCCTGAGGTATTAGGAGGGGGAAGACTGAGAGAGGGACGGGGACAGAAACACAACACTGTTACTGAAATCGCTTTTCTCCCTAATTCTTTTTTCAGAGAAGAAAATACTTCCATACTGTAGACAATATTTCTTCATTTATTATTCCTGACTTAAAGTGGGCTAGACAGCACATGGAGAGAATTTGGTTCCCAAATCATTGCCACTTTTCCTCTGCTAATGTGGAACCAAAAGGAAACTGTATTTTCCTAGGAACAACGTGAGAATAGAAGATTACAAGAAAGATTACCATTGGAGTATCCTCTTTAATTCCCTCTGGATTTATACAATCACTTCAGTGAGAACAAAACCAAAAGCAAAGGTATATCACTAAAAGGAAAATGCAGCAACTATACGTATTAGTACACAGTGGGGAACATGCACAAAGAACGTACGTGTGTCTCCAAAATTGTTTATCGTATGAAACCTTTTGTCCCAACAAAGCTTAGGGAATTCAGACCCCTTTTTTTCAGGAATTATTCTTTAATCAAAACAGGAACAGCTGTATTTCATATCTCCCAGTCAACACACATTACTGGAAAAAATCAACAGATACCTGTACAGAAAAATAGGCAGCCCAGTATCTGAAGCTGCCAGAATTGGGACTATGAGGATGACAGAAGCTGGAGTAGCCAGGGGATTCCAATTATGCATAGGAGGGTGGACAGAACCGCTTCTGATTCAGTTATAAAAACCTTCTTTCAAGCATCACAGCCAAACATCAATTCTCTGATGCATCTCCTCAAGCATCTGTATCTCTTGGAATCCACGGCTCTCCTGCAGTCTTCTCTCCAGAGCAGCTGCCCTCCTGCCCAGCCTGTTTCCATTCTTACACAGAATAGGCAAGATCTGAAAAGAGCATTGCAATGGATTTTGTGTACTGCAAAAGATGTTACTTAAAATGTCCTCACTTCATGTACCGTTCACAAACAGACACCCAGAATTTTGTATGTCACACAATTCCTCTAGGACACAAAATCCCAATTTGGGATCCTATCTGAGGGCTCTTCGTTTCGAATACACGTTCTTATTCTCTCTTACTCATTCTTGCAGGTACAGAACATGGCTGCTTTGTTTTATTTCTTTGCAGAAAGATGACTAAATAAAGCATTCCTGAAAGTAAAACGTAAACAGCAGGAGATTTCAATGGGAAATGGTCACACAAATTAACACTTTTTCAAATGGTAGCATCTAAGGATACGCAACTTTCTGTAAATAGTTTGGCTGCAGTACATAAAGTCCTATCACATTGTGGGAACAACTTCTGCCAGGCTTGTTTCATGTGTTTTTCCACTTTGAATTCTTAATTACATGGTGAATCAGATGTGATTTTTACTGCTACTGTAAACAGAACAAACGGTTAAATTTTAAAACCACATTTATTTTTAATACAAAATCTGTTGCACTATTACAGAAGTGAGCCTGTTTGTTTACCCCCACATGCACAGATAATTCAGCATCTACAATGAAATAAAATTGTATTTCTCTTTTACCAAAACTGTTGGCAAATCTCACTAAGAAACGTTCTCTTTGTGCTTTGTAATCAATGTTTGTAGAATTCAATTCTTATTTCGGTTCCCATTACGAAAACTGATCAATGGAAAGCTCAAAAGATGCGAAAGAAGCTTATTACACCTAGCTGACATTTGTGATTACTTCAGTTGTGCTTTACCTACAATACACACATGAAAGCGGCGAGGTGACCTACGGTCTAATGTAATGCACTGGCAAAAGCTCTGAATGGTTCAATTAGGATTCTGCAGTAAATAAGCAGAACAGTTCACTATTTCTTTTTCACAGCAATAAAATAAAATAAAATAAAATAAAATATTGAAGTAGATGCTTTAAAATACCATGCACACCATTGGCTGTAGTACTTCTTACACAGTACAACGTAAGCTTTCTTGGTTTATTTGTCCGTAACACCTAGAAGCATATAGCATCTACGCTTTAAGTGTATTTACAAATTCAACAAAATATCTACATATAAAAAGCTTACTTAAAATTAAACTTGATGCAAGTTATGAAAAACCAATTTATTGGCAAATGAAACTGAGCATTCCTTCAACCATAGGTTGTTATAAAAATTTATATTTGGAGGTAAACATTTGATTGATATAGTATGCGAGGAAAGAATTTTGTAACCGGTAATGGTAATCCTTTACCACTAAACCGTATTAGCACTTGTCAGATTGAATTCTGTGGTTCCGAGCGGTAACCCCCACACTGCTTCAGGGTGTCAATAACTTCAAAGCTGCCACACTGATCAGGCCGGGACACAGAGGGAAACGCGCGCTCACTGGTCTAGTCAGCTGGTTTGGCTTTTTAACAATTTTTTTCTTACAAGAGCTTATACCTTGCCTGTGTTAGTAAATAATTTAATTCTGGTTGTGTTTTCTTGCTTTGCTTCAATCTTCTAAGGCCATGAAAACATGTTGTGCTGTAACTGTCTAGAAAGCGTTTCTTTCATTTTTATTGGAAAAAAAACCAACCATCCTCTTCTCTGCGCAATTTAAAATATTTAAACCCTCCCATTTTTAGCACAACAGTTTCATAACACCTTTTTTTTCCTTCTTCTTCTTCTTCTTCACGTTTTTATTTCTTTTGGCAATGATAGTAGTCCGCTAATCACAGTTTACTGCACCAACTGATTTAGTAGTACAGCGCATTATGGAATGCATATTGTATAAAGGCACTGAATGTATTTTGCCCTGTGTTTTCTGGAATATTTTATCTCGCTTTTAAAGTGTTTTTTTTTTCTTTCAGTGACTGTACAAATTCCAAAATGCATTGCAATGCGTTATCTTTTATGCCCTAAAATCAATTCAATGTGTTTCGATGTAAAAATAGAACACTGTACTGCTGTAATACTTGATAGATTAAAAAGGCTATAAAGTAATAGGAGTAAAGAGCAGATAATAGGGTCTCATTAAGCATCAGCAAATGCAAGTGTCATACTTAAATCATTTAGCAATTATATACTGTACATACTGTTCCTAACTGTCTTGCAAAAAGACATATGATAGCTAGCCATTAAGTCACCAATTTCACAACAATGTCCACAAAGACATTGAAGTTCTATATAATACTACTATAACACTCTGACAAGGAAAACGGAATTCATATCCAGGGATTCAGCTGAGGACTGCATAACAAATTGTCAAACCATGTTTTTTATAGTGTACACGAGATTATCTGTGAATTGTGTAGCGTGTTGTTTTGTTTTGTTTTGTCCATGCATTTATACTGTATTTTCAACAGGAAAGAAAATTACAAGTCGATGTTATCGTCTGTGTCAGTTCCTTTTAAAAAAAGTAAAAATACCCAAGTTTTGAACGAAACTTGAATTTCGTATTTTGATTCATACTAACAGACCACTTAATGTGTCGTTATGCTGCAAAACTGTATTGACCTGCGTATTCTCATAGGATTAACGTCTTGTGGCGAGGAGCTCCGTTACCTGCATGTTCATAGGATGAGAAGGAGGAGGATGTACAAGTGCTTTAAACAAACTGAAGATAGCAAGGGGATCGAGTTCTGTGGTTACACAAACGAATTCATGGCATTTACAGGAGAAGGAGCCTCAGAGCTTTCGTTTCCTTCTGCAGGTTCTTTCTCTTTTTTACCACTATATTGTCCAATAAAGGAACCATCCTCATTGAACTGACCATTTACACCTTCTCCATAGTCAACTAAACTATCGTCACTGTCTTCTTTTTTCACAGTTCTGTCTGAAGGTGTCCGGCTTCCTTTTTTTAGAGGTTTATGGTCCTCTGCATCGCTGGAGACAAACAAACAAACAAAAGGAATTAACTGATGTGTTATATATTATGACAAAGGCAGCCATGCATGCAGAATTTATAAAAAAACATGTCTGCAGTCCTATAATCCTTTAGTAAACCCACATCACATTGTAGAGACAGATCAATATGATGCAGTTGACATGAATACATGGTGTAGGAATGGTTTAAACAGAGCATATCTTCAGTGGAGGGAGGGAGGGAGGGGGGGATTGTGGTTTATTTTTATTCTTTTTTTTTTTTTCCCCATCGTGCATGACTTTTCAATGATAAGAGTCAGGCCCTTGGCTTGGAAGCAATTTAGATGCAACTGCAAGCATTAAAAAGTGGGTTGTAGAGTTATAAAAAAAAATAATTTATTTGTTCTTCGAAGTAACAAGCTTATGATGTGCTGTGAAGTTAGTCTGTTAAACTTCTTAATTTCTTTGACTCCTTGAACATGAATGAAGAATGAATCTGGTTAAAATGAAATATACGGATTTTCTTTACTAATATAAAGAAAATAGAAGTGCTGCATTTCAAATAATTTGTTACAAAATGCAGGGCAGACTTGCAATTTTCAACCTTACCTTTCAAGAGACCTACATATTCCATTAAAAGGGTGCAGAAGAAACAAATGAAAATAGCCTAAGAAGAAAAGCAAAGTCCATATCCTGATAGTGATCAGTATTTTATCAATAATAATTTGCTCTTAAAATTGCTAAAACATTTACTGTATACAAGTAAAGCAACAATTTAGCTTATAGTAGCTATGGCTGAGCAGTTAAGAGCATGCTTAGTTTCACTACTTATCAGGTCAACCTCCTTATCCTAATCCGTAACCGATAACATGTTGTGACGATGGTGATGGTGGTTTGGAGGACAACAGGAAAAGGAAAGGAAAGGAAGGCAGGGAAGAGAGAGAGATCCCTCTGGCACACTGCTGTGGGCTTTCCCTTGTCGGTGGAGAAGCTGCAGCACCCTCAGCATCACCAGAAGAATTCGCAGCTGTGGTAAACTTGTATTTCACGAAATAGGTGGAGTTGGGCTCTTTTTGGAATCCTCTGCACTGCACTTCTGTTTCAAGATGAAGATTTATGCAGCAGCTCTAAAGCATTTCCAATTAAAAATGACTGTTGCCAGCTGCATTTCTGGGTGCAATTATTTACCTTGTCTTAAATAGAATATGTAACTTTTTTTTTGCACATTGGGTACAAAAAAGTAAGTGATTTTTTAAAACATTTTTTAAAATTTATTTAAAGACTCCTGGCTCATGGAAAATATAAAGAAACATGCACAGAATATCAAGGAAATAAAAATATATTTACAATATTAGAGTGAATATATATTCAGCAAATTATTTTAACTATATAATTTCTAAAACCAAATACCTTAGTTCTTCCAATAATTATATTTTTTTCTCCGATCAATATCTTTGAACACCCAGAGAAACCATATATATATGTATATATGTGATATATATGTATGTGATATATATGTATATCGTATACAAGTTCATGTAGATTATATTGTTAGCTAAAAAATGCCCTGTTGAGAAACATTTCAGTAGTGCTAGAAAACTATTACATCAATTTTTTATCAAGGTGTTTCCTCCTCATTCCATCACTTTTTTTTGGAAGACTCTGAGTTATCACATGTTAATAGAAATACACCTCTAATATGTATAAGTTTCCAGAAAAAGCAAACCGGAGATTTTATTAACAGAAGTGGTAGGACTATCTGTCTTATTAACACACAAGAAAACTTTCATGTTTAAAATGCACAAGGGTAAAATCTCTAAACTTGTCTGTATCAGTCTTGACTTTGTTTTTAGTCATTGCTCTGTACACGGCATGAGGATAAAATCACGATCGTCTATGCTCACTGATATTCCAAAGATACAGGCAAGTAACGTTGATATGGATGCTGCTCCAAAATGTCAAGCATCCGATAGCAAAGTGCAAATGTTTTTAATGCTACAAACACGAGTAGATTACAGAGACGCTACTGAAGAGAGTTCATTCTGGAAGGATTCTATATTATAAAGGCTGAAGACGGAATTAAGTATTTAAAAATCACATGCCATTGGAGTTTCGCCATTGCCCTCATTAGAGGGCATGACAGTCACTGTAACGGATTATGTAAATTAAATGAAGATCACAGTGAGGATGACAGAGCACTGGAACAGGCTGCCCAGGGGGGTTGTGGAGTCTCCTTCTCTGGAGACGTTCAAAACCCGCCTGGACACGTTCCTGTGTGACCTCACCTAGGTGATCCTGCTCTGGCAGGGGGCTTGGGCTAGATGATCTCCAGAGGTCCCTTCCAACCCTGAACATTCTGTGATTCTGTGTGATTCTGTGATCAGATTCTCGCTTTGAAGGTTCGCACTAACAGGTCCTACTCCCAAAGAAGAGTGACCTGCAGTGTTTAATGCTTTCTAGGAAACAGCCTCCAGGAAAAAACATTGCACATACGGTTTGCTGTTTAATTGTAGATGAGCACCTTCATAACTGCTTACGCTGTAATACGCACGAATGAAAATAAATTAAAATTGCATTTATGCCATATTCCAGCTGGGCAATAAATTCTATACAAATATTTTAAATTGTGACCCTGTCGAGTGTAGTTCACTAGGCTGGAATATATACTAAATAAAAAATACACCAATCATTGTTTTAAAAAAAAATCCTCTTTTTTTTTTAATCCAATATAAAACTTTTTTTAAAAAAAAATAATAAAAAAATCTGGGTACAGGAACTTCAGCTCTTAGGGCTTCTGTGGTTGCATTTTTGAAAGCAAAGTTTGATTATAAGCCAAACAATGAAGAAATACCTACACTTTCAGTTGCATTGTGTCTGTGATTTTTTATTTTTATTTTTAGGATGCAGATTTTACTGCCTGTATCATTAAACCCAAATAAACAGAACTGCATATCTACCCAGGAGTGTATTTGTGCAGAAGTGAGCACTGGTGTAAGAGCATTAGGGTACAGCTGATGCAAAAAAGAAATTGGAATCTGGGACTCCCTCCCTTTCTGCACTATGCAAGTCCCGAAACAAGTTCTGTCAAGACTCTGGCAGTGGAAAAAGGTGTGGATCATCTAAGGTGCTTTCCACTCCTTGGTCGGGAGAAGGAAATACACACCATGGTACCATTACTCTTTATCAAACTGGATTATGACTCTTGTATTAGATTAATACGATGTTTTGGGTGGAAGGGAAGGAAACCAAGGAATAAAAAGCAAAACAACAAGCAGGAAAGAGAGAAAAAAAGTGAAGACATCAATGTTTCGGACAGCACTTTTGTAACCCTGGGGGAGCAAAACTGAGAAAGGACACTGGTAGCTCTGGGGAAATGGAGGCATTTTCTGTTTGCCACCAAGAAGCAAACTGCAAAAGCTGACCAATTACATGATGAATATGAATTGCCAAAGAGCTACAGAACACTTCAGGGTGTAGAATGTATAATACTATACTGCAAAATCATGTTAAAACTATAAATTTTGATACGGTATCTGCAAGATTTGCTAATCTTGCTTACAGTTGTCCATAAAACTATTCTGAAACGCAATCAGGACAGATCGTCATTTCCTGTTTGTGGTTTTGCTTGCTGACTTTTATACTTACCTAGCGTAATATCGTGAAATAAAAAATAAAGTGCAAACTATGTTGACTAAAATTACAGTGGAAAACTGACACAAGGTTTTGAAAAGTGTGATGTATGCAGTGCATACAATTAATGGTGAGACAACAAGTACTGGGAGGGAGCAAAACAAGAGGTGAGAATGGGTATGAATTCTATATTTAGATCAGACAGCCATGAAAGTTAAGTATAGTGATACTTTCACTATTTGAATCTATAAAATTGCATACTAGTAGCTTTTTAAGGATGAAAGTTTCTCAGTGAAGACTGATCTTTACCAGTCATTTGGGTAAGTCCCGATACATACCACACACATTTCTTGCCCTTTTAGTAAAAGAACAGTATCTAATAATTTAGCATACTCTAAAAAAGCAATTAAAATATTTTTCATGAATGATTGCTCATACATGAACATGTTTCTTTTTCTTATTGTAATGAAACACACATCAAACTTGCAGCTAATGATCAAGAGATAGAAGCAGCACAGAGGTGACAATAATGTGCAAGTGCAAACTGCAAACTTTTTTTTTTTTTTAAAAGTACTTCCATTTCACAAGCTCATCAGTTATTGAAAGAAATATGTACCTTGAAATCTCCTTTCTTCTTTCAACTTTTCAATTTTTCTTCCTTAGATATGGGTACATGCAGCAACCAGTCAGAATGAGGAAGACAGTTTTACGATGGCTCTGCAGTCCAGCAGGCAACTAGTTCCCACTAAACTTTGCCACATTCATGGACATGCAAAAAGACTCAATATATGGTTAGCAATATACTACTTTTCCTTAGAACACAACGGTCAGATGAAAGGCAACATAAAACAAACAAAGTGGGTAAAGCGTTCTGGGCTACTAGGCGCGGAAAGAGGATGCAGAAGATGAAAACTGTCGTCAGTAAATTCCTTTTTCTGCACCCTCAGGTCAACAGCCCAGAAATATTTAAGTATAAGCAGTCACGGAAAGCCACGGAAGTACCTGACACTATGGCTTCCCTGCACGCTCCAGGAGAACCTTTGCCCCAATACTTAAGAGATTTCTGCTCATGCTCCTAAATTGACTGTGCTGTTGAAAAATGCTTTCCCTATACACTTACGCACCTTCATCAATCCAGATTTCAAAACATTTTACTATTTCTAATCTAGCTAAGACATAAGCACATCTGTATTAGTTTTCTGAGTAGTTTTTCTTTAGCATCTCTGTAATACTCAATCTTCAATCCTGGCAGAAGCTGGGAAAACGAGGAGATTAAGCTCTGGCTTTAAATGGCAATAGGTTGAAAAAATTGTTTTTAGTCAAAGAACCTGACTCACTCCTTGTGAAAATTTTTAAGAAAAATCAGTTTGAGAGAAATGCAACCAAGTCTCCATCTTTGCTAGTTCTGGTGAAAAAACATACAAAGGGAAATCAAAATACTGATTTAAAAAGGAGCGACACAGATGTTCAAGGATTAAAATAAGAACCATCAGAGAAAGCACGCGTGCAAAAATGAGGACACAGTAAGACCACTGCCAAATCCAATCGGACTATTCTGAGACAAGAATTCCTCAGGCGGTCCATTGACATCATCTCACGCGCTAGAAGGGACCAAGCTGAGAATTACAGTGCTGAGGCACAAAGTCATTGCTAGGTTGCTGTGAAAACACACCTAAGCTGCAATAAAACTTGAACTGCAAGAAAAATGTACTATTTTAGATGCAAATTATATTCTTGCTGCTAATCAACCAAAGATCAACAAGAAAGAAGAATACTGTATTATCTAGCAATCTCACAACTCTCCACCAACCATTACCAGAGAGTCTCTCGTAGCATGTCAAAGAACTTCTAGGAAAAATACTGTGTCAAAACGTTGAAGAAAAGAGGCAAAATAATTCAACAAAATGTGCAAAATCCCATGTTACCACACTAGCAGTCCTACTACTGTAGTTGCTTTGTTCTGTTTGAACTTCAACTTTCATACTTCAAGTGAAGCTAACTAAGAAAGGTATGTTTGCTGTCTCTCCCTACCCATGAATCCACAGATCTGTAGATGCCATAACTTCTTAATTTCTCTCAATTTAGAGCCCAGGATGGAAATTTAGCCTGGAGCTTATACACCTACACTGACCTGAACAGGAGCTCTAGGCAGTCTTCAATTTTAATATAAATAAACATACTTTTGTGGCACTTCCTGTATTTCTTGTAGTTTATTGGCATAAGCAATTCCTTGACTGTCCAAAATTTACTATCTCAGTCTTCTACAACTTAGGAAGCCACTGGCATTGCAGTGCAGTTTGCTAGAGGCACTGTTTTCCCTTACTATGTGAAAGAGCAGGTACTCCTCCAGTCACAGGAACACAGTGTCGCCAGTCATTCTGTGGTTCCTGAAACACCTGAATTTCCTAAAGCATGATCTCCTTCGTTAGATTGATAGATACAGCAGGAAAATCTTGTTGGCTCATTCTGCAGAAAGTATGCTGGTAGATAAAGTCGAAGAGTGCAAAGCTTCAAACAAGTCCAAGCCATCCCAAGGATACTGGGAAGCCTAGAAACTGAATGTGACAAAAAAACCTCCCCTAGAACTGAGAGCTGTGACTTTTCTAAGAGTATCTTAATTAGTCATTAAGATTTAAGTAGTTTATTAATTTAAACCTTACTTGGAAACAACTAGTTTTCTAAGCATTGGGCTTAGTTGTCCAGAAATATTGAAGTCTATTCAGTATCAAGTTCCAAGTCTTTCACTTGTCCCAGTTGCTAAGAAAGGAGGAAACAAATCTGTGTTGTTAGAAAGTTCCTCTTGATGGTCTGGAGTCTCTCTGGAAGTGAGATGTCCTTTCAGACTTGGCATGAAATGATTGTGAGACCTTATACTTTCCCTTAGCTCCTTTAAACTTCGGAGGAGAACGAAAGGAGCTCAGACATCTGTGAGGGTAAGAAAAAGAAGAGCTTCCAACAGAGCTCTTCTTTTTCATCTGACGGAAGGAGTTTTTGTGTTCTGAGAAATCCTTCATGATCCGGACCAAGGATTCACCAAATAGCTTGCCGCCTGTGTATGGCAAAGACAGCAGTTTACATCTTAAATGTAGCGACGAGGTCCAAGGACGTAGCCATACAGCTCTCCAGGCTACTGTGAGGCAGGCCAGACTTTTAACAGTGAGACTAAGAGAATCCTCAGCTGCATCGTGGATAAAATTAGCTGCAATTTTACAGAGCCTGCGTCTCCTCTGCATGGCACCAGATGGGACCCATTTCTTTTTGAATCTGGCTCGCTCTTCCTCCAGCCATATTAGTAACGCTCTAGAAGCATAAGTGCAGTAGATAGATACCCCCAACTGGGCTGCAACTAGCTTGAAAGATCTTTTAATCGCTTCCTCAACCTTTCTATCAGTAGGATCTTTAGGGAGAGCATCCATATTAGCAGACGCTGACCGCAGAGAATCACTAGTAACCAATGCTCTGTCTACCTGAGGCAAGGTGCCCCACAAAGCAGCTTTATCTGCTGGAAAAGGATAGAGCTTACGCAGGACTGCTGGGGCTTCATGCTTTGCCTCAGGATTGCCCCAGATCCTACAGACAAGATCTTCCACTGCTGAATCAATAGGAAGGGCATTATCTACCTTGCCTTCTTGAGAGGGGATAAGCAGTTCTTGTGACGCACATTCGGATTTGGAAGATTTTAGCATTAACACTCTCTTTATGTGCTTGAACAGGTAATTCTGATTCTCCATGTCAAACTTCCGCAGAGGATCTAGTCCTTCTTGGTCTTCTGCAGGGCACTCAGATGACACCTCCCCATCTTCAGGGGATGATTCAACCTCCAAGGCCTTGTCAGCCTCAGATTTCTCCTTCCCAGAAGCTATCTGATCTTCTGAACTGTCCACCTGGTCCGACTCAAAAGTTTGGGAACTGCTCCCAGCTGCTTCTAGAGGAACCACTGGAACTTCTGTAACTGGTACCCTGGGATGCTTTACTGAATGGGACCTAGCCTGTGCCACAGAAGTTATACTTTGCCTGGCTGCTGTCAAAGCATCCTTTAAGACAGTAGCTAGCTCTGGCAAAATTACAGATTTCATTAATGAATTCTTTTCAGATTCAGAGAAGGGAGTAGTAGTAGAAGGTCTTACCTTCCTGTGGTAGGAGCTCTGAGTGTCTTCTGAATCTGAGCTGTAGTCTGGGGTCTGGCTGAACCCACGCTGGAGAGAAGAATGTTGCCTTGCCAGTGAGCCACGAACTGAGTTGCAGCTGAGGGGTTGCTGGAAAGGGGATGGCTGTCCTGCCTGAGAATCTGAGCCCTCCTCCGACCCCATTATCTGTTGCTCAGAAGTTTGATGTCTAGAGCCATGCCTGCGCTTCCATTCGTCTGACCTCTTTTCCTCTCGGCAGAGGGAAGGAGAGACAGAACTAACCCTTGGAAGCTCTGAAGACTGCCTAGCCTTCCTCCTGGTGTAGGAGGTTTCTGATCTGGTGCTGGAGTATTGATCCCCTGACCTTTTGAAGAAGTTGGATCTGTCAGATCTCACAGACTTTGCTTTGGTAAAGACAGGGTCTGCTTCGGGAGAATTGGCACAGCTACCTTTTCTTTTCTTTTCCTTGTCCAGTTTCTTTCCTGTCCAAGCAGACATGGACCTGAAGTGATGAAAAAAGTTCAAAACACTCGAATTCCTAGATGTTTCAAAAATTACTTTTTTTTCCCAATGGAAACCCTATACCCTTTTTCCTCAAAGAAATACTGCATCATGACCAGTGCCGTGTGAGGCAAACCAGCTGGGAACTGAGTGACTGCAGGGATGCTGGGCTGCAGAGAGGGTGCCAAGATATCTTCTGTAATCTGACTGGTTGCTGCTGCTGCCCTGTCTCTAAGGAAAAAAGAGGAAAGCCCAATATAGACTAATTACACAAAAACACATTTTCGAAAGGAGTTTTTGCATGGTAAAAAGGATGAGCTCTTTCATATGAACAAGTCTAAAAGCTTGGCATGCATCTGTCCATATTCACCAGACATGAGGTGGATAAATGCATTATAAAATAACTTAATAAAGCACTAGATGATTCTATAGATTAACTCAAGCCACTTAAATATGGAGGCATCAATTCAAATCTTGCTACAGGTCACACACGGAAGCAAACTTGAATAGTCTTATTCTAGGCCTGAGAAAACATGTACTGAGGTCATAACATTGGTACAATTCTGTACAGAGGTCACTTTTTGCTGCTGAAAGTTCCAAGTATCGAAAACCAGAGGACCAACAAAGGAGCATGCAAACTGAACTGCCTGGGAAAACTTATACAGTACTTATTTACCTCTGCTTCCAAACATAGTTTCATGCTTCCCTTTTTATAAGCTGAATGGAATTACTCCATATGGACTTAATGCTGTAATAACATCCTATTCTGAACTCAATCTAATTTTTTTTAAATCAAGGAATAATAAAGCAGAAACTGCTCTTTGGCATTCAGATATGTAAATCTACTCCAGTCAGATCAAGGTGCACATTTCCCTTATATGAAGAAGCTATGGCAACACAGGAGATCCTTCTTGAAAAAAAAAAGTTCTTTCTATGTACGTGTGCGAACGTAACATCTTCAAAATAATAAAGGGCTTTTACAATGCTTTTCACACAGGAAAGTGCTATAAAATCTATTTTAACAGCCATGCAAAATATAATGGTGTTGACCTAACTAGAAAATAACTTTATTTCCTGTACTAACCAAAAATAACTAAAATGCTACGTATCTAATAAGCTGTTCCCCAAACTGTTACATGAACAGACTTGCCAAGGGATGCTTTTTGCGATGCCAGGAGACTCAGCTACGCTACATTTATGATAAAGGAAGAGAGTCAGGAGTACGAGCTCTGTTGCGTGCTCTGAAGCTGCTTGCTACGTATCTTGTACTGAAATACATGAAGGGGGGGTGGTGGTGTTTTTTCTTGCAGGACATTCCTCCACCTCTGAGTACAACATCACCTCCTTGTTATTGGATTAGGTGTTAGTACTGGCAGCCACTTTAAACGCATTTGTTTTCCAGTCAATGTCACACAAGATTGTCTTTATTAGGCTTCAATTTGAACTGTATTTTCAGAAACCATAATGCTAAATGTGCCCTGACTGAAAGGACACTGCATCTGGTGTTTAACTATGTGAAAGATGAGTTCATAAACAAAGATTCCTCACTTTGAGACAATTGTGTTTGAATCCAGATTTCACCTGGCATTAATGAATGGCTTATTCTGAGCTTGGATATTCAATTTTTTTCCTAACACTGTGGTTGCAATGCTATCTATAGTTCTATACGACACTGGATATAGAATCTTTGTCAACATGGAAAAGAAGTTAGTTCTGAATTAATAAGTGTGTTACTATATACAGTACATGTGCAATATGAACACTGAACATGACAAACCACACCAGTTGCTCACCTGTATTCACCAAATGTTCCATCATCTTCCTTCATAGGTTGTATTTCTGGATCAGCATGTGCATCCTCCTTTTCTTTCACTAAAATATTTGAAATGTTCGAAATATGTTTGAAATTCATTGGAAGTATTAATATTGGAAAAAACAGGCATGATCTGTTAATTTCTTTTTTTCTATAACATGATCAAAAGCAAAGCAAAATCACATACACTGGAACCTAAATTCAACACAGTTTGTATCTCTAGCACATCCTTGTGTCCTGGTTTGAGCTAGAGCAGAACTAACTCTGTTCAGTGATTTTACTTCTCAGCTAAATCTCAACTAACTGCATTTCTGAAGCTGATGACGTATTTTTTCAGGCAGTGCCTGCTTCTAGCAGTGATAATGGTTGATGTTTAGAGTTACTACCAAGGATTGGTGTGCAGAAAGGCTCTTGCTTATACTTGCTTCTACAGAGACCAATTAATTGCTAGGTCTTGTGTACCACACTGAGGGTGCAGTAAATAAGAGGTTGCACCTGTGGGAGCAGTGGTCAGGACAGGTGACCCTAAACTGACCAGCGAGGTATTCCATCCCATACACGTCATATTCAGCATAAAGCTGGGGGATCAGGAGGGTCAAGCTCTCTTCTTCGATGGCCAGTGTCCAAAGAGGACTCCATCCATTCTGCCTTCAATCCTGATCTGTGTGTTCCCGAATCCAGTTCCAGAATCCAGCTCTGGAATCTGCTTCTTGACTGCCACTGAGTCCAGTTGGGACGTACCCAGTGCCTGCTCCACAGCATCAGTGGTGACAGTGACGCAATTGCCATCGGGACGTTGGGTCTGATATAGGTTTTGTATAGAAATGTATACATTACATTTTTTTAATTATTATCTTCACTAAAACTATTTTAGCTTTGCTTTCCAATCTGTAAGTCTCTCTCCCTTAGTCCTTTTCTCCTCCCCTTAGGGAAGGGAGAGAGGTTAATAGAAAGCGTCTGTCACTTGTCTAGCAGCTGGCCCAGCTCTAGCCCATGACACCTTGTTATAGGTTTAGTCATCATTCACTGGTGGGAATAAATCCATGCATGTAACTTGTCCCTATTAAAAAAACCTATGTAGAGCACTGCAGCTTTTGACAGGGAAACCCACTAGCACCTGAGAAGACAGATGTTTATGGAAGACCTGTAAGTTAAGATTGTTGACAGAGTAAAACAACATACTGACTTCTAGAATGATCTTTACGGTTTTTTTCTTTGCCATTTCATTTCTGTTTTCCTGGCTACTACCCAAATCTTCCCCTTGTTTATCAGATACAGTTTAATAATCCAATATACAATCTCTTATCTTTTTCTCTGGTAATTTCCACACTTAATTTGCACATCATTAGTTTATATGCTGCTATTTAAGACGCTATGAATCATTTCGGACAGCATTTCCTAAGTCTATAATTACAATAATGCGTAACACCTTGAAATGTATCTGGCTGCTATAATTTGATGCTGAAATGATTGATTATTTTTTTCGAACCATAGGCAATCTCAGGATGACATGTTAAAATTATGACAAAAGAGAGTTAATAACCCTGTGCTTTGCATTCGTTGCTATCTGTGGAACAGTCCATCTGCAATGACATGGGAAACACAATTAGCTCTGGAGTCACTGCTATAAGCACAAGTACAATATACAGTACAATAAACAGTCGAGGTCTACCTTTTTATATGTGTGTGTGTACGCATATGGATGGGTGCATGAAAGAATTAACATTTTACATCTAGTAATTCTGCAGAAGCAGAGAAAAGAAGGGCAGTGCAGGGATCTTCACAAAGCAACGACAACCTCAGCGTCCAGTCTACTCTTTTACTCAAACTGCGTTTTATCCTCTTCTAGACGGTGACTCACTCCAAGTCCTCCCTACTGTTCTCAGTTTCATCACTTCTATCATTCTCTTAATTCCCTTTCACTTTCCTCAATTCTTGCCACTAAGAGTCACTTTTCCTACACCCTCTGTAGTCTCATTTTCTCTTTAAAAAATCCTGTCAGTCACCTCTGTATAACACTGTGTTCCTTAATCGCCTGTCTTTCCTTCATGGACATAGGTGGTTGGGACAGAAGCTTCTCTGACTTAATTTTCACTGTCACTACAAATCTTTGCTCTCTCCATAAAACATTTAACCAGTTAGACTGGGCAAAGTAGAGCTCTTGTACTTGATAAGGTGATTTTATCTTCTTAGAAAAATTATCTGCTATGCTAAGTTCAGCTAGAAAAGATTTGCCTATGAAGAGGAAAAGCTTTTAGTGTTCACTGACACTACTTTTCAGAAGTGCACTGCTCAAAACAAGTGGGAGAAGATAAGACTTAGCATTTTTTCTTTTTTAAGTGCATCCATCTTTTTCATGTCCAAATTTATAATACGAGCTTCGAGAAGTTTGAGTTGACTTCAAATAACCATTCTAGAGACCGTATTTATTATTCTACATATATAACAATTTTTGATGCCCATTTAAAGTTTGTTCATATCCACTCACGCCTCAACAGCTGTTCTGAAAACTATCAGGCAGTTCTATGCAGCCTGTTTGTCACTATCCTTTTCATGAGAGCTTTAGCCTATGAAGCTGGTACATAAGCAGGAATATGTAAGACTGGGGAAAGATATATCTGACACATATAGACACACATACATATAAGCCTTTTATAATATGTGCACCCTGAGGAATGAGAGTTTCGATGTAAGACTTCCATTGTATAATTCCAATTTTTAATTACAAATGATAAAATACACTTGGCCATTCCTAGGCATAATATTAAGTTAAAAAAAAAAGAAAAGAAAAGAAAAAAACTAAAAAGAAAAACTCTTATAAAGAAAAAAGACTTATAGAAGAAAAAAACAGCCTAACTGAAGGATGGTCATTTCAAATTTAGCTGTAAATAAATGCAGAGGCTGCAGAGGAAACAGATTCTGAGAAGGAGGGTAACGTACTTGAGACAAAATAATGTATGAAGCGATTTGTCCTATGAAATGCACTCCTAGTACTTTAAAGTGACCTAGTGGCTATGACCTGGTATGTGCTTCCATGCTTTCTCACCAAATAAATTCTAACTCAGCTCATTTTAGTGGGTTAAACTCGTCTGCATTAGAAAGTGGAGTGTGCAGTGCTAGCAGGAGGACCAAGTATCTCAAACAAAGCTCAAACCTCTCTAGAGCAATAATATATTAATATAACCCTCCAGGAATGGAGGAGATACTTTTTTTATGCTTAAATGGATTGAGGTATTCTACCACTAGGCAGATTGCTCCTCATAAGCCTACCAAATAATGACTGATTTTCCATATGCACAATGTAAATGTAAGCCAGCAGGAAATGCAATTTCTCCAGTAAAACTGAGAACTGTCTTAATGGAATACCAGCAGGTGATTTTTACTCTCATTGTTACGTATCATACCTGGATATTTGCCACCCTTATTCCTCCTTATGAAGCAAACAATCAGTAAAATCAAGATCAGAAGAGCGACGGCGCACATAAGACCGATGAACCATCCTTGCGTTGCGATGTCTACCTGCCGACTTGCCATTGCTGGAGAATAAAAGAAGAAAAATGAAATGTTTTGCTGTATTTAAATGCTACGCTAATTCAGATAAATAATAGCCAGTTTACATGGGTCATTAATTAAGGCATAACATTCACTGTGAAAATGCGTACTAAGAAAAACAGCGATACTGTATTTTGTGGATATTTTCATTATTCAAAAAGTTTCCAAGTACATGTGCGAAGAACTTTTGAGTACGCAGGAATTCTGCCAACATTTAAGCTTAGCAACTACTTTGCAAAATCTGTGCACATACTACATTGATATCTGCAAACCTCAGAACTATTCTCAACCATTTCAAGTTAATTAAATACTGAAATGAAATTGCAAATTATAATTCACACAAAGATGTTGACTGCATTCTCCAAATGAATAAAAAGCCAATACTCATTAGCTAATGCACTCCCATCAGTCTGAAATGGGGAAACAGATGGGTCATTCAGGGCCCTAACATTCACTTTCAACTAAAAATCAATGATGAAGCATCCTTTAAAGCCTTATTGAGCATCACGTTTTCTTCCTCTCCTCAAGCCCACACCTCACCCTACAATTTATCGTGGTTGCCATGATTTAGCATTAGTGAGGACTTAACATGACACAATTGGGAAGCCTTTCCTTGGCACTGTTTCTCTCCAAATGCTGACTCTAATTGGAAGATAATGTAAATTATATGCAAACTACACAGGAAATGCTGCAGTCACTATGAAGGACAGGAATAATCTGAGCAATTTGGGGGCTGGATCCCTCCTGCTGGTTTCCAACACAGTAGGAGGATTTTCCTGGTGAAGCTTGTTTTCTACTCCCCTGTTTGGAAACATCCCAGACAACTGGCCTTAGGATTTGCTGTTGGGAGAAAGTGGGAAGGACAAGAGGAGTTTGGGATGTGTGCTACAGACAGAAGAAGATATCAAGTGGCGGAAGATAGACATCCATCCAACCTATTGTATTCCTTCTTCACCTTCTACTCCAGCCCCAAAACCCAGAAGTTTGAAACTCTGTGAAGAGCTGCCCAAAACGCCTCTCTCTACTTGGGAAGCAAAGATCACCTTCCCACATGAATAAGAAAAGTGATGTGCAAAACACTTCCTATGCAGAATTCATAGGCCAGTTTGGATCAGCACTTTTTGTTTGGGGTTTCTTAGTGTATTTTCTTTTTTCCAGCTTCACAGGATAAGGTATGAGATTCTTCCCAGCCAGTACTTTACCTAGGATTTTAGTAGTGATTGATAGCACTTCAGATCTCATCTCAGTAGGTTTGCACTAGGATAGGATTATATCTGAGGCTTTCAGCTGGTCTTTTTGTATGGATGCTTTGAGTACATCAGCTCTCATGGTACAACGGTTCAAACATATCTGCTAGGGAAGGTCCGTAGACTTGTTTCCACTGAAGTGAAGGACACAATGCATGAACAACTTCACACACAGAAAAGTGGAAGTCCCAGAGCCCCATAAGGATTTTCACCTCTCCTTAGAGAAGATATGCTTTTAAGGGAAGGCTCATAAAACCACATCAGAGAGAACCTGTTTTCAGTGGAGCACTGACTGTTTGCCGGCATCAATTCCAAACGATACAGTAAAAAATCTCTATACAAAACATGTTGGATGACTACTGGGAGCAGTCCTATGCTGGTGGTGTCCCTTGAACAACACCTGAGCCTTGCTCGGCAGACAGGCAGCTGATAAGTGACCGCGCTGGGCTGGCAAGAGCACTAACAACAAAATATAATGACATTCGATGATAGGACAGAATTCAAGCCCGTCTCTCAGTGTTATTTACTAGTTAAGGCAAGGGTCTGAGACAACCAGCTTGGAAACATCAGCTCTCAATGGGCCTAGATTCCTCAGGGTTTTCCATGGACTGTGAAGACTCAAAGTACCTCTGATGTCTGGAGACGGTAT
>WEIS01038739.1:0-13329 GCA_013389965.1 Todus mexicanus | reverse complement strand
AACGCACATACAGTATTTTTCTAGAGTCATCAGTCCTAGCATGTATTTGGTACCAAAAAAATAACTTCACAAATGAGTGACGGTAATAGGGAGACAACGTGAGTTTACATATATTTAAGACAAGTGTACTTTGAGGACATCCTAGAAGATAGCTTCAAGCCAAACAGAAGAAAAGAGCAACTTTAAAGTATTCTGAGGCAACTATTTAGACACCTGATCAGATCTGATTGCCATTTTGTAATTCTTGCAACGTTAAACCTTGCTTAACTTTACAAACCAAACAGCACGTTGTTATTTTTGCAGTATTCTTAGAAGTGAATCTTTAATATGCGACTACTGCACTGAATCAGGAACAGAGTTGGGTACAAGTGCACATTTCACTGTCAGCATTACCTAAGAAACTCCCTTACTGTTAAGACGAAAAAAGTAGTTTATGCCACACAAGAGATAAGTTACTGCATTAATATACAGAAGTCAAAAAACTTATTTGCTTATGAAGCACTCAGCTAGGATTTTAAGAGTAGCCTAAGGATATCAGTATTGAAATCCAAAAGATTTGCGAGACATACATCTAACACTTTTGAACAATGAAGATCTCCAACCCACACTACAAGTTTTCAAATTGCACAAATTTTGCATAGAAAATAAATGAAGTGTTAATCCTCAATTAAAGAATATTTTAAGCTCGATCAAATAAAATATTAATATTTAATCATTATAATCTTAATAATTTATCCATTCTATTTCTCCAAGATGTTTCTGCGTGGATTACTACTCTTCACCTTATTTAGATCAGCATCAGGTCTTACATAATAACAATGAGACAACATAAATGAAGATTCAAGTTTCACTAGAAGCTAGAAAACCCCCAAAATGTGTCTATTACCAATAAGACAATACCACAGTGTTATGAAGTACAGTCAACATCCTGCTTAATAAATAATATCTGGCTACTTGCTCAAGTTCTTAGTTACATGTGCCTCATTCTCTGAGGTTGATTTTCCTCACCTTTAAAAATCTCAACCATCAGCCAATATCTTTTGGGTCTTAAGTCACTTACCTACAGAAGAATAGAAAAATAGGAAACCTAACTCATCTTGGCACTTTCACACAAGATTAGTTTTCAGGTTTCAACACCATACCATCATTATTCGTTATACCATTGTTAGCATGCTCACCCAATCTTTGGGTCAACAGGATGTCCCCAAAGGCATGCTGATTAACAGCATATAAAATACTTTGGGTTTTAGAACAGAAAGAAAAGTTGCATTTATCCAGAATGACCATTTGCCAAACACCAACTCTGTCTTCTCTGAGTCATTTCTAACCACTAGATATCATACTTCTGCTTAAATAAGATACACAACAGCTAATATGAACAGGAATGTTTTAAAATAAACAATAGGCTTACTTGTAGTAATGTTCCCAGAGGTTTCTGTATCGCCCTTGACCTGACATATCAAACACTGTGAAACACAAACTGCAAAGAAAAGATAGATGCGTATGAGGTACAAAAAGAACAAAACCAAACTATTTTATTTGCTACCCTTACAGAAAAAAGTCAGATCAACTTGAATCCTAATCAACTGAGAATGATTCTGGAACTCTGGTTACTCTGTCTGCCTTCAAACTATCCTACTCAGTTTTGTAGTAATATTATAGAAATATTTCACACTGGAAAACATGTTTGTTTATTATCTGAATAAAAGAACTAAACCAATTATAAAAATTTAAAACAAATACAAACTAAGCTCGCATTCAGTTTCTCTTTTTATCATGACATCTAATGTTACCTCCTTGAAGTATCTTTGTCTCACAACAGTCCTTTTCTAAAACTTAGCCTTTGTTGAATTAATAATTTCTTCCTCCTTTATCTGACCTTTGTGCCTGCCATCTTTACATTGCTAACGCTGTAGCCACCATTTTTCCATTTAATGAGATTAGACTGCAATCTCTTCAGAGTCCCTCCAGTGAGAGTGCTTAAACGAATATAGGTTACCATCTAAGCGATTGTCTCTCCTCAAGTCTGCAACAGTGCCCTATTCTGAAATTCTTAATAGGCAGAAATCACATGCTTATACACATTCTTGAAAAGGAAAAAAAAAAATAGACATATAGTTTTATAGTAGTACAAAACATACAATATATTCTAACACTGTCAGTCCTGGAGCACAGTTAGGACTCCTGGGTACTACAACATTTCAGCAAACTGCATATCGCGTTATGTCATTACACCACCATACATCATACCCAGTTGCATCCCACTGGAAGAGGTAATTAAGTCCAAGATACACACTAATTACTACTGCTAAATGGAAAAAAATGAAAGAAACTACTACCTTGACGTCTTGAATTTCTCTATACTGAATCCTATTGTTGGAACGATGTCCTGAGTTTGAGCCTTTAAAGAAAGAAAAGCACAAATTTTTACAATCAAGTTCAAAACTGCAAATACTGAAATATTTGACACATGAATACATTGCAGATCTATTTTTCCCCAAACCACGCAATAGAAATCTTTCTACAAATCCGAATACTTTATATTTTAAAAGTTTCCAGAAAAGTATAGCAATTAAAAATCAAGGCTTTGTATTTTCTAGGAAATACAGTGAATACGATTGGACAAAAGCACTGAAGACATTTTAGCCTCAAGAGTGAGATTCCACCTTTTACATTAGTTTGTATGTGCATGTATATATGGATATTACCAATGAAATAAATAGGAGATAGCTTAACACGGAATATAGTATCTTGAAGATTATGGCTGAGGTCAAAGTTGACAAAGGTGCACTTTGGAAATTACAGCGTGAACTCAAACAAGTCTGCAAAATATCCCAAGAATCATGAAATGGTTTGGGTTAAAAAGAACCTTAGAGATCATCTAGTTCCAACCCCCCTGCCATGGCCAGGGACACCTTTCACTACACTACACCAGGTTGGTCAAAGGCCCATCCAGCCCAGCCGCGAACTCTTCTAGGGAAGGGGCACCCACGACTTCCCTGAGAAACCTGTTTCAGTGCCTCACCACCCTCATAGTAAAGGATTTCTTCCTCGTACTAAATCTAAATCTACACACTTTCAGTTTAAAGCCACTACCCCTTGTCCTATCACTATATGCCCTTGTAAAATGTCCCTCTCCATCTTTCCTGTAGGTCCCCCTCAGGTACTGGAAGGCTGCTATAAGCTCTCCCCAGAGTCCTCTCTTCTCCAGACTTCTATCAGGACTGTAGAACTGCTATACTCCCAGTTTCTATTCATAGACTAGAGGGGTCTGTTTGACATTGGAATTATAGAGCAGACATTACACAATGGCCCAACCATAGTTCTATTCAAACTACTAGACCACTGGAAGAAATTCTCATTTACCATGGAGAAATGGCCAAAACATCAAGCATTATAAGCAGGTTTACTGCTGAGCTAGCCACGGAACCTAGCAGCTAAGTTGGTGCAGCAAAATAGCTCCTTTAAGAAGCATCAACATTGAGCAGGAAGAAAGGTCACATTCCTTAGGTTATAGAGCTGTCTGAGAGTGACAATGCAATCCTTTTACAGACTTTCTAGAGCCTCTTATTAGAAACAGTATCTATAAGCAGTTGACTCCTTGCATACAACTGAAGCAAGCTTAGCTTGTTCACCCGCAGGTTCCTTACGAAAACTGCATTCCATTGTAAACAGCTCAGTCAACAGTTCCTGCCACCAAAGGAAAAATTGTGTAGAGTAGAAGAGGTGTTACTTCTTTAGCATTTATTTCAAATGTATTCATCAGGCCCAGAAGAAACAATTGCAAACAGACAGAGAAACACTAGTATATTGCTCCTAGAGCAAAGCAGCAGTTCTTAAGCCAACTAGGTTGATTCAGAGCTCAAAATCATCACTCCATTGAGTTTACTAAAAATAAACAATTTAATCAAGTCTGATCTAATGACATTTGTTGCACATTAGTGAATTTGTCATGCCTTGCAGGGATAGGATTTACACAAGTTGTACGCCAAGATACCATCCTAAAATATTACATTAAATGAAACACATTCAGAAGTAAATTCTCATTACACAATTTACAGTAAAGCAAACAAATTCTATTTATTCCACTGTGTAATTCTCATGGGATGTTCTCTAATACCTATTATTGTGATAAATCTTGAAGTCTGCATTCAACTCTAGTTAGGAATCCTTTACTGCTTAAGGCATGACATAAAAAACCTGCTACAATAAAAGTCTCACAAATTACAGAAATATATAATTTGCCTAGTATAAACTGTATCATTTCCTCCAAATACCTGGCGGCAGACAATGAGTAGTTTATAGTCTTTGTTTATAAATCTGTTTAATTTTCAGTGGAAGAATAATTGCCAGGAATGAAAGAGTAGCAGACTCTTTACCATCTTACATTTTTTAAACAACGTCCAGCGGTAATCTTCAGGAAAAGTTCAATGAAAATCAAAAAATAAATGCTGCATCCTGATGTAAACAGCAGAAATCATAGCTTCCCAGATGCACAAGCCTTTGGCTTTGCAGTTGCCTACTAGAATTCACCTATTTCTGTTCCATAAACATACCTAGAAACAAGATAACCCTACTTCAAATTTTGCTCAGAATACTACGCACTCTTAGTGACCTGAAACACTTCTCACTGGATGAATGAACTACAAGTATAAATGCTACTTACTTTGAAAGCCATTCTGCTTGAAAAAAACCGAAGCCACCATTAAGTGTGAATCTTCACGTTATTTCCTATTTTAATATTTATTCTAGTTACTATTTCTCAGGAAGAGACTAAAATAAACATGATAAACGTAGACAATAATACAAGTTGTTATACAACTCTATTAATCCCAAATGTTTGACACCACTTATAACCACAATCCTGTAGCAATTATTTAAGTCACTTAAGAAAATTGTCTCAGATCCTGATCATCATAAACCCTTTCTTATTGAATGATCTTAGAAGAAACACGCCACATTAACTGTGGTTTTGGGAAATGTTTGCCTAATACGCACAAGAGTGCTTACATTTAGTTTTGATTAGTTCGAAACTCTTAAAATATATCTGTTCCACTGTACTAAATCAAAAAGCTCTCCACATCTTTTTCATTGTCACATTTAGTATAACAGCATTCAAGACAGTGTAAACAACCTTCAACTCTGCAGTAAAAACATCAACAGCGAACTAAGTAGGCTACTTACATTTGAAGGTTTAAGTTTATTTATGATCGTTGTTTTGCCGCTATTGTCCAAGCCAAGGCACAAAACGTGAACCTCCTTTTTCTTCAGCCCAAGCCATCCTGCCAGCTTGTCGAACAAGCCCATGATTCTCCCTCAAACACACAGGGATCACCTGTTGTTCAGAAAATCAGAGAAGGAAATAGCTGTTGGAAAACACTTCTGTGTACAGCAGCGCTAGCACAGGAGGTGGGCATGTGGCTAAGCGGTCCTTAAATTTTTAAAAGGATAGTGAGAATAAGATGCTAGACAAACACTGTCACAGCAGGTTTGCTTGGTATACTAAGCAAATAGAGTGTAAGCTGATTATAGCTGTGAAGAGGCCTTGATACAAAAGTGGATTGACCGTTTGTAGCCCTGTCTCTATAATGCAATGTCCTTGATTCACTGAGTAGCAATATTGCCATAATTTCGAGCAGTCCAACTAGGAGAACAATTGCAATGCCCCCTTGCCTTCCACCAAACTGGAAAAAAAAAAAAAGGAAGATCGTTACATTTTACTTCAAAATGTCACTGGTCCAGTCAGTCATCATAATTTAGATGACAATGCAAAACATTTATGTCCAGTCTTCAGCACCTGCTATGTTATTTCGTGAACCCTGAAGTAAATGAAGTACCCTCTGTCAGGACAATTCACACTCTTAATTGTAACTGGCTTTGCCAGTATTAACCTGTATAAATTAGGAACTCCTACTCTACAAATAGAAACTGATTATAATAGATCCAACAGACACAAAGCCAGACACAACATTCACCCACATGTCTGTTAGATGCCAAACTCCCAGTCCTGGCCAGACAGCGACTGAAGTTAGCTGGCAGTAGCATATTCAAAGGCTCTTACATCACACCTGCCTGAACATACTCTGCAAAGAGAATAACCCCTGTGTATCCTCAATGAATTCCACCAAGAATAATTACAGCAATCAGACAACTGAAATATTTGTGACTCAGTCAATTAAAAAGCACTTAATTAATGCCAGAGAAAATTTTGTGGAGTGGTGACAGCTGCTTTTTCTCTTAATAAAGAAAAAACACCCAGCATTCAGTGGACAACTCAGACTGTGTTCTTAATTACCTCTGGAGGAGGAATAGGAAAAAAAATCATCAATGACATGTATTTGGTCTCACTTCTTCACCAACTGATCACAAAATGATGCTTGGTTGCATTTTAACAATTTTAAATTCTTTGAATTTAATAAAGTCACGTGAGTCATATTTGTTTACAGTATGATTTTTTTCTTTTTTAATACAGATACTTTTTAAAGCTTTATCTATTGCATTTTGATTCAAGACTGGTAGCGGTCTACAGATGGGCTATATATAACAGCTAGAATCACAGAATCATAGAATCACTAAGGTTGGAAAGGACGTCTAAGATCATCAAGTCCAACCTTCTACCACTAGACCATGCCCTGAAGTGTCACATCTACTCATTTTTTGAACACCTCCAGGGATGGTGACTTCACCACTTCCCTGGGAAGCCCGTTTCAATAAGCTATGCACAGTCATCACCAGATTAAACAAGCCCAACATTAGTTACAGCAATTCCCTCAAAGAAAAAAAAATAATCATGAGTTATTTGAACTCCCTTTGTTTTACACCCCACTCTTTTTTTAATATACATACAACTTGGAAGGCAGATTAAGGGTTACTGTTTATTGTCAAATTAACCTGACAAAGCCCTGCTGCAAAACACATCACTTTTTAGTCCAATCAAGAGCCTTATCTATGTATTTTAGATGATAGAACAACAAAAAACCCCACAACCAAACAAACAAAAAACCACCACAAAACAACCCACAGAAATTAAAACCAACCAACCAAAACAACAAAAAAACCCCATAGCCCAAACAACCCCAAACTGTGCAGGTGCTCTTGAGATGGAAAAGGAGAAAATGTAAGAATCTAAAAGGTACTTCTATGGCTTCCCTTCTAAATCCAAAAGCCTAAATACGCATTCATTGACAGCAGTTCCTAGCAACACTTTAATGAGTGCCATTTTTTCCTAGCAGTTTTCCATATCAGCTGGCAAAGTCATTATTTAAGAACAGAACAGGAAAAATGTACCTTTGACTTCTCGCCCTGCCTGTTTTCTCCCATTCTTTTTCTCAGCCGTGAAGAATTAGAGCAGCTACAGCTGGCACAGGTTCCTTTTTCTGACAGCTGATATTTAGCCTACGATGCTATATAGCTATATATGTGTTAAGACTTGTCTTAAAATCATTTAAAGTAGAGCTTGGTCCAGGAACCTGTTACCAAACTCTGTAACGTAAGAACATAAATACCAGAGGGATGCCTGTCTGAGGCTGCTAACCCAGACATCGCGACCTGCTGCTCCAGTTACCAGCGTGATAAAGCTGAAAGCGGCACTCCATTGAGTGCTGTGCACCCCGCATTTGGTGAGTTTTGAAGAAGCCAGCCAGAGCAGACGACCTGTGGAAGGCCCTTACAAACTAAAAGGCGCTAGAAGCCCATTTAATTCCCGCGGATTACTCAAACGTAAACGCTGAAATACCAAGGCTGCCCAAGTGACCCACAGCAGGCCCTTTCAGAATAGCATCATTTAAAACTCTAGCTGTGGGATTTTTTTGGGATATAGGTTTTTTGGGGGGGTTTTCTGCAGGACCCCCGACTCGCACAGCACTCGGGGTGAGCGGGCGGGGAGCCAGGGCCCGCCACGTCCCCCCGCAGCGCCTGGGGCAGAGCCGGGAAGCCCTTGGGCAGCCGGGATCGCAGCCGGGCTATTCGCAGCTGCCAGGACGGAGCGGCCGGGGCTCCCCTTCCTCCCTCCCCGCCGCCGCCGAGCCCCTCTTCGCGGTGGCCGATCCCACCCCGAGTACCCCCCCGGGGAGGGCCGCCCCTGCCGGCCGCGGCAACCGGCTTGTGCCCGAACTCAGGGCGGGACGGAAGCACCAAGGGCTCCCCCACAGCAGAGCAGAACCTGGCAGGGCAGGGCAGGGCAGCGCCCCGCAGCTGCAGCTCCATCCCCCCGTCCCTCACAGCGCACACACCTCGGCCCGGGAGATGTCGGCCGGGACGGGACCGGCCGCCGCCAGCGCCGTTGCCGGGGAAACCGCCGCCCCGCCCCTTCCGGCCAACTCGCGAGCTCCGCGGTTGGGGGTGGCGCATGCGCGGCCCAACGGCCGCCGGCAGCGTGGAAGCGGCGTGGGCTTCGCGGGGCTGTAACGCGAGGGTGGTGCTCGGCAGCGCTGCCTGTGGCCGGGTCAGCCGTGCCCCAGCGCACCGGGCAAGGCGCCGCACNGCCAGGATGACACTGGCCTTCTTGGCCACCCGGGCACAGCTGCTGACTCTTATTCAGCCGCTTGTCAATTAGAACCCCCAGGGCTGTTCTTTTGTGCCCAGTGCCTGCGTCATTTTGTTTTCAACCCCTGCTCCTCGCACGGGATGCAATGAGAGTGCTCAGATCAGTCCTCTTCGAAAGATTCTGTGGGTTACAATTAATGGAGGGAGAAAAGCCTAATAAAAACCACCATCACAGGAACTCCCGTTGTTAAGCAGGTGGTTCAGTGTAGCTCAGTGTTCGAGGAAAACCCTAAATGTACCTGCCACTTGGATAATCACAGTAATTGGCATTTGGGAAGAAGGCACCTTGCTTAGGCAAGGCTGGAAATAGATTCTGGGAATTTTTTGCCGCGTAGCACCAGTCAGACTATTTCTACGCCTGCTGCTTGAACTTAAAGTGACTTAAATCATGTAAGGTGAGCTCCAAAAACCAGCACGTATAAACTAAAATCTAGTCTATCACACACTCCCATTTAGCTGCCAAAATTGTTCTAAATTCTGTCAAATCGAGTGCTGTGACTGCCGATGCTGCTGCACTTGCCAAATGCTGTTAAGAAGACAACTGTTTTTACCTGGAACAGTAGCATGACTTTTCCTCACTATTGCCTCTGTAGAGGTATTCATAGGATGTAAAAGATTGCCCATACACCATGCCCTGAGTTCAGACTTATGCCCTGCGCTGGAGGCTCTAATGAGACCCTGCATGGTCAAGAAGAATTTGAGGCAGGAAGAGCCCAGCATGATGTCCCATACTTATCCCTCACAGCCTGGCGGGGCAAGCCAACTAGCTGGAGCAACTCAAGTTTCTTATGCTCCCCTCACTACAATCTGATATTTCTGTGATTCCAGATTTTATTTTGGGGTTTGTCCTTCACCTTCAAACAAAGATGAGCAATGAGTGAGGGGTGGAATGCACGGTTCTTCCTCTGCTTCCCAAAAGATTGTCTGTACTGCTCCTTGCCTTGAAGAAGCAATTTTCCTTCATGGAACTTCACCTCTCATTTCAAAAAAACTAACCTAGTTTCATTTATGCCAAACACAGCTTTCAGTCTGCTGTCTCAGCATGGGCCTAGGGGAGAGGAGTGGAAATAGCTGTTTGGTAGCAATGTGAACTGTTCTTTTTGCTAAAAATCTTAAGTCAGAAGCTCCCAATTATAACATCCCTTGTATTAAACTTCAAAGATTAAAAATACAACAAACATTTTGTGTATTGTTTGGCTTTCAAATTCTTATCATCGCTTTCATTATTATTAAAGGTTTGAGGTAAATTGCAATCCTGATTTCATCATTTCCCTATTCCCAGAAAGGTTCTCACTAAAAGATGAGATTCCTCCATGGTGACATTATTGAGCCATTGAAGGAAAAACAGGTAGCATAAATCTCACAGTGGAATTCTGGGTTGAAGCACTTTCTAAAAGCTCATCAGGCTGTGGGGTAAGTATGTGTTAGAGGAGGGTGTCATCTCCTACTTTTTATAGTGAAATCAGTCCATATCTAAGAACTAGTTTTAAACTCAACAAAGAACAAAGAATGGCAAAGGCATTTCTGTAGCCAAGGCTAAAATGAAATGTTTATTCTTCATTATATACACTGTTAAACCTGAAAGTCCAAGTGAGAAAGCTCTTACCCTGTAAAAGATATGCAGGACATAATGGACTGTAGACATCTGACATTCATTTCCTATTAGTCTATACACACTTCAGTTTTGTATTGCATGCATATGATGTTATGAAATGAAAGGCTAATTATAATCTTAAAAGTTTTGAGGTAGGATCTGATACTGTATATGGCATTTGCTTCTTTGTGAATCAGGCATCATTGACATAATACAGTTTTGAAACTGCCTTTGTCAGTGAAAGTTTTGAAAAACACCAGAGAAGGAGTTGCATGGCTCAGTAAACCACCGGGAGGAGGGTGAGCAGTATTGGAGAATCTTAACAGCACATTAAAATCCATTTAAAATTCAGATTCCTAGTGTTTCTCAGGAAGGAGAGAGTGCTGCTGTTTGCAACTTTTAATGGGTACAGTTTTTTCCTGATGTTGTTTATGTGCATTTTGACAAGGCATTTATTAGAGCATGAATGCTCAGTGGTAAGCACAGGAGAGGCCACTATGATTAAGCACTCTTTACCTGAAAAAAACCCAACACCACCCTGAAGCATCTCGAGTGTTAAAACATACTGCTGGTCCATCTTTATTACTGCACTACCCTGTGTTAAGCAGCTGGGTGTTCTGGGTTTTGTTTTTTCCATGATCATGTATGACAGGCTTTGTTGTGCATCGTTATCTTAGCAACTTAAGGCAAAACAAACACCATTAACTCCAAAATAACCACCAGTACTGTAACTTTTATTTGCTAATAAATATCTTAATAAACAGGCTTACCCCATCTGTAAGACCTGATAATGCCTCTTAGGAAATCATAGAAAAATAAAATACAATAATAATCGGTAACTTGTACTTTGTACAAAAATCTTATTATGTTGCTCAGCAGGTAGCTTTGCCAAACCCCATATTCTTTCTGCAAAGAGATGGTGTATGTAATGTGATTCACCTTAAAAACACTCTGATGTCGAGAGCTGAGCATTCTATTACACTATTTAACTTGTAGGCATGCCAGCACATGAAAATTTACATGGAACATCACATTATCATAGGAATAGAATAATAATAATAAATAAAAAAAGAAGATAACACCACTTTTCGGTAAATAATAACTTCACTTCTAATGTAAATTCCCCTTGGGACTGCAAATCAGTATAGATATAGATCTATCAGCAGAAAGAAAAATGCAGTGGGAAGGTGTATGGGAGGTATATTACACAAAGAGAAGTCATTCTGAGCAGTGAGGCAGTCCCAGGGGGAAACCAACGATACCAGCCGTGAAACGTTCAGTCTCTCAGGATGCGTAGATGGTGCTTGCTGTGCGCAACACAACACGGGTTCAGAGCCATGAAGACAGAACTTGGAGGTGCAGTACCAAGGCTGCTTTGCTGTGAGATGAACACTGAAGACTGAGTCACAGGTAGCTGTGGTTATTCCAATACATCTTGGTAAGAGGAAAAGAAGCAGTGGCAAAACAAATGTTATCTGGCATCTTTAAAGGAAAGGTGGGTTTTGGACTACTGACGAGGATATGAGATCTGTGCTGAGGCCACGGTTTGTTTGTAAAACAGTTTGCAAGTATTATGGTTGTACCATTACTTTTGTAGCCATCTACCTTTAAAATTTTGACATTGCTGCTTAAATATATAATCTAAAGTGTCTGTCATCAAACAGTTATTCATATATACACATACATTGATACATTTTATGGCTATGCTAGAACAGCAGGCTATGAAGAGCAGTCATATTGAGTTGTGTACAGTCTAATTTCACAAAAGAGACAGAGATTAAAACCCCTTTTAATTCAGACACGTTTCAAACCAACACACAGAAACAGATAGAGGCTATCCTGAGAAAAAATACCAACCACGTTATCTTCCAAGAGTAAATCAAAGCTAAGTTTTGAAAGTCAGCCAAATATTTTTCCTGTATGTCAAAGTGGTTTGTTTTTTAAGCTGATGACAAAATTAAAACAATAAATTCCAACTTGATCTGTGAAGATGGCTTTGTTAGAAAATAGGCTGTTGTCTTTCAGAAAATAGGATTTGAGATGATCTTATCAAGATTTTGTTTTCCCTTGTTAAACTGCAGATGCAGTCCTGAGAAGTGCAGAGGACCTGTTGTTACTGAAGTCAATAGGAGTTACACCACATCAAATAAGAACAAGCCCTTTTTGTTAGTCTCCGGATTTTCAGTCACAGCATCACCGTGCGTGACATAACTGATACCATCACAAAACTCTGGCATTGGCCTCAACAGAAGCAAATGCAAGGTAAGAGCAACATACACAGAAATACTGACTGAAACCAGTTCCTTCACCAGAGTTAACCAAGAAACAACTTTTTGCACTTCTAATCTGAAATAGCCCTCTCTACTTTATGTAGAAAAGTTGGGAGAGAAATTGCTGCAAAAGCAATGGCATTAAAAAATACCTTAGAGTAGGATGGGGTTTTTCGAGATAGGGAAGTAAGGAGCCCAATAAATAGAACCACTAGGAGGACATTAGTTACTTCATTTGCTACTCTGCCTTTCATTAACTGGCGTGTCTCAAAACTTATACTGCAGTGCACTAGGAGTATGAAACAGCTTTTTCAAAGAAGCAAGTGATCAGCTAGCCTTCTATTATGAAGGGCAGATCATATTTCATAATGGTATATGTTTAGGAAAGAAGAAAGATAGACAAATCCTTTCTGTTAGGTACTCTATTAGCCATGTAGGTAATTTTAACTACTTACACAGAACTCAGAGATGGTAGCCCATTCCAGCTAAAACAACAGTGCAGCAATCACCTTTTGTGCCTTGGAGCTCATCTTTGCCATGTTGAAGGTAACCATAATCTACTTCATCACATCCCTGAGGTAGCGGCCTTGTCTTTTATGCTCAGCACACTCTCTTCTCTATGTTAAATGAGGCCATTAATTCCATGGACATCTATAGAAACCTTTGATCCAAAACCTGTTTCAGTCTACTGACATCTTCAGATTGATTATGGATCATGGCCTGAAGGACTAATCTACATCTCAACCTTAAATTCTCAACAGAGAAATCAAAACTAGCAAAAAGTTTTAGCAATACATTTGAACGACAACGCAGCACGTGTCCTAACCAGTGCTGGTTCTGTAACAACAAACCAACCATGACAGTAGTGGGATGCAGGGAAGGAGAATATGTGGAGAGCTGAATCCTACATACAGGATACAT
>WEIS01038735.1:3605-25233 GCA_013389965.1 Todus mexicanus | reverse complement strand
AGCTTACATGTCTAAGTACTCCTGGCTTTATGCTCTTGCACTCCTGGCTTCATTAAGTCATCCTAGAGTGGTCAAAAGAGGATCTACTTTTACTATAGTGAAAGAGGTTAGAAGTACAAAAGGCCAAGGAATCTTTAAAAGCAGAAATAAGTTTATAGACAAATGTTAAGAGCTTTGCAGCCGGATTGATGTATTCACCACTAAGTTGCTTCCATTAAGAAATGCTGTTTAATTGCTGAAAATCAGTATGTAGGTAGCTTTTATACAAAGCTTTGAAAAGCTGCTGAGGCAAGTGAATTCCCAGGAGAGCCATGGCTTTTTGCAAAAAATACAGATTTGAAGTCAGATGATCTGAACAAGGGCCAAAATAAGAACTTCCAAAGGATGGGAAAGAATCTAGACTGCACCTTCACACATACTATCAAAGCCTAAAAATCTTCCCTAAGGAGCTTCTGCACCAGCCTGTGTCACAGACAACCCACCAAACACACTTCCTAGACAGTACACTCTGCCTAGCACACATCTCACTGTCAAAGAGACAAAAATTAGCTATGAGTTATTTTATTTCCCTTCAGTCCTCAATTGCTAAAAGGTACTTCCTCTCTTCTTAAAATATAGAGAAATCTATGATTTCTTCTGCCAACCCCATTTTAGCACTCTCATACTCCAGAGTTGCCTTCCCGAGCTCCTCCAGCATCTCTTTCATGTCTTCTCCTGTCTGAAAGACCCGAGTGGGAAAAAAAAAAGTATTCTTACTAACCAATTTAACCACTAACAATGAGAAATGTCACTTTACTCTAAACAAATAGACTATTAACCCTTTAAAAGTAGACAGCTTAAAAAAATACATATTCTTCGCTATGTCCCCTCTATACTGCTATTCTGATTACATTTTCCAGTTAAATATATGGCTCTGTGTTGTACTCAGAACCAGTGTCTGACTCTGAGTACTAGACTGCTTTCGACTGCAAGTTATTTGGGCCATTTGTCCAGAATGCAATTTTGACCCTTGGAATGAATGAAAAATAAGGACATTTAACATTTTTCAGTCAGGTAATAGAACACTTCTATGTTAGAGAATACTTAGGTTACTCGTTTCTATTTGCCTGGAAAAACACCAGCCTCACCAACAGTTATGTTAGCAATTAAAACACTGAAAATCTTTTATTATGATGACAGCACATATTATTCCATCAAAGTATTTGCAAAATAAAGTGCCCAAAAGCGATACGTAAAATGAAAAAATCTGGGGGTTTAGCTATTTAGGTGTATTTGGCATTTCTCCTTCCCTGTATAACTCTGCAAAATACCTTATAAAACAGCTTGGTTAATTTTCTTCATGTATACAAAGCTTTCTTTTTTCCTGGACCAAAGCTGAGTTTTCTCTGGTCGAAGGATGTAGTGTGGATTTTTTTCCCCTTCTGTTGCTTCTTTAACTACAAGGATTCAAAAAAGCCCACCTCAAAATTTAGCGTGGCTATGTCATAATTACACCCCCAAGTGAAAAGCACCTCTTTCGGGGTGGAGTACAACAGCAGAAACGACTACACAATAGTTTAGGACAGGAAGTGATGGCATCTCCCATTAAACTATAGCTAAGCAGGAAATAACCTTATGTAATCAGCCAGCCTGGAATCTGGCCAGGTCACAAGGATTACGAACACTTGCAGAAAGTCCATCACCCTCTTTGTTAATTGAGCATGAACTTCATTTGAAAGCGCAGTGTATTACTACTGCATGTATAGCATAGTATGTATGCACCAAAAGAAGCTACGATGAATTATTTTGTCAGTACATACATATTCGAGTTTCACTTGAGCTGTTGAGTTACCTTTAGTGTACTTTAAAAAGTTTTATCCATAAAATACTATGCAGTTGGCTACCTCTAAAGCTATGTCAAAGTTGTACATATTGTCTAGCTGATTTTTAGTATACTAGGACAGAATAATGCAGGATTTCTTTTCAACACTCACCAATACTGTCACACAACACAGATGGGTTTTGGTGGATTTTTTTTTTTTCTTCTTTTAAAGAGGTGCATACTGGTCAAATTTTATTTGATTAAGATTGTCTTGATTGTCTGGTGCCTGCAAAAACTTTAATTTTGAGGCACAAACTGTCTCTTTTTATGCAGCTCAGATTCTTGGGCTTCTACCTCTTCTCTTAGTCTACTGTGCTTACAAATCATGTTGCCAAAGACATTATAAACACACTTCTATCCTTTAAGAATTCGGTGATGCATCCATAGGATAGAAAATATATGAAGCGGAATAAGGATAAGTGCAAAAAACCAACTGGGAGGGAAAGTTGGATGAATTTACAAAACCACATTCATACCAACATCCTAAAATACCGTTGATCCAACATACACATCTATGTCTGATTAAATTAACCCCTGGTACCTTTCAGTTACAAAAGCCTCTATTAACTGCTTCATCCCAAAAAATTATTTAACTTAATCTGATACTGATATCATTGCAGATAACCTCATTGATTTGATTAAATATGGCGGATCCAATAACTGGGGAAGTAATGTAAGACCAAGTATGCAATATGTCAAAGTGCTCTGATTCATCTCTTCAGCCATTGGGATAATGTCTTTTTCCCAAAATACTGTTAAATACATACAGAGGACATGGGTCTAATGTCCAAAGAATGTCCTTAGCATAACAGAATCAACCAATTAGTATCTTTCATTGTTACCCTATATCATAAACACTATTCTAGATGAGAGCTAGATTCAAAGGGAAATTACACAATGAATCTTCAAAGTTACGTTTACTTGTTCTTTCTTCATTGTCTCACAAACAGCAACCCTTACTTTCAAAAACTGGTAATGATTATGCCCTTTTCATATGTAAGGAGTGAGGTAGACAGAACTAAGAGCTGAAATCATAAGCTTGTGATTCTGAGTCCTACAAAGTTCCACCTTCCAAACACTAGACAAAAGCTTTTTAGGAGGAGTTTTGAACTGAGGTTAGTTGTACATGTTGGTAGAGAAACACACATTCCAGAAATGGATTGTTTTTCAGGAATTTGTTTGATAATAAAACAGTTTGTAGAAGAGTTCAGAAGTATTCTTCCTGAATGCAACACTGACTATTGCATTAAAAAAAAATAATATTATCCTGTATCCATGCCTTCAGAAACTTTTGCTAATCCGCCGCTTCTTAATCTAAGCACATTTTCTGCATCATCAGTTTGATTTCTCAACTCTTCACACTCTTAGAACCCTCAGAACATAATCACCATGCATGGCACAACATAACCCAAATACAGATCAGGCTTCTTTGAGGACTACAGAGTGCAGAGCTACAGATCTAGAAATTATTATTGCAGATATCAGAACTTGGATATTTTTCAAAAGTCTTTCTGAAAGAATTGAAACATGTTAAGGAAATTTTACACTGTTCCATACATCAAATAACTAGCATTCCTTGATATGAAAAAGTAAGCACGAAAAGGACCTTTTCCTTACTAGTAAAAATTGAAACCACCCTAGGCTTGTTGTTCTATATTTGGGAGAATCTTAGGCAAACAATTGTAGCAAAAAAGCTACTTACTGTAACTAGAAAAGTAGAAAGCTGACATACACATATTAATAACTCAAAGCTTTCATAATCTTGGCCTTCCTGCTACCTTTTCCCTTTTTCTCTACCCCCAAATTATATTAACTTCCTCTGTTGAAAGTTAAAACTGCATAAATTCATTACTATCCCCTACAGACTGTTTTTCGCAAAGCTCTATGACAAAACCTTGCCTAAAGCACTCACTGGCATGGTAAAACAACTAATTTGTGGTTCTGTGAAAGTGCATAAATTCTTGTAAGTGGGAAAAGTGTATAATGTTTTAACTTTTTATGACTACAATAGATACTGTTCTCAAGTTAGGCATGTCAATCCAAATTTTAGCTTCTAAAAATGAAGTTTCTGATCACAGAAGTCAGTAAAGGTTCCTGTGATGCTTCTCATGTCATAATTTTTTAACACAGAGAAATACTAAAAAACCTACAAGAAACCCCCAAAACATTCCAAGTTTTCAGTCTTGAATTTCAACATCAAATCATGCTCAGCCCAGCCCGGCTCTTGCACACTTGCACACGCAGTGCAGCCCTTGCATGGTGGCCCTTGCTTGCCCGCTCACCCTCACAGCACACACTTGGCCAGGGCGATGGGCCAAACGTCCTTTAAAGTCAGGCAGCCATGCCCGCCTGGCTGGCCGTGAGAGGGGAGGCACAGCTTTGCCTCCGGCTTGTACAGTTGTACAGCACAGCAGCAAAACTCAGAGTGAGCTCTGGACTTAACTTACCCTCGCTTTTCTGCAGCTTGTGTTCCCACTACCAGACCAGCCTCCAGCTGCCTGAAAACAGCTGTTTCCAGGTCCCATCTTGGTTATTAAACCAAACCTCTGCTTGAAGGTGGGTTTGGCCAGTGTAAGACTGAGTGGAGGTGACCTCCTGCTCAATTGGAGTGGTTCCTTGCACGGTTTTCTCACCTACCTCACTCATTGGCAGGGATTCTTCTAAATACAGTGAAAACCAGTTTATGCTCTTTTGTTTAAAATGTGTGCAGGTGTCAAACAGGGCAGTGCTTCTGAATGAGTCAATTTATGAAAAGAAAGAGAGAAGAAAGAGAGAGAGAGAGAAAGGGAGAGAAAGGGAGAAAGAGAAAGGGAGAAAGAGAAAGGGAGAAAGAGAAAGGGAGAAAGAAAAAGAAAGAAAGAAAGAAAGAAAGAAAGAAAGAAAGAAAGAAAGAAAGAAAGAAAGAAAGAAAGAAGAAAGAAAAAGAAGAAAGAAAGAAAGATACTTTCAAACAGGGCAGTTGATTTACGGTCAATGCAGTAACAGGCTGCAGTATGAAGACTTGTTCAAAATATCTCCTTGTAATCTGATGTGCGTTGCCATTGCTAAAATTACACTGCAGCAATTTGAGACCTATGACTGGAGAGGGAGTTTCATTAAAGATTCTTGCTCTCAGGATGCTGGCATTTCTGGCACAATTATTGTATTCACGTGTCTCAATCCAAAGGTGATTTTTATTATTGTTGCTTTGTAAATATGACAAATTAAATAAAAAATATTTTCTAGAAGTCTTCACTTTGTGCAAAAGGTGGTGAATCTGGTTCGTTTTGTCACTAATTTCAGGAATATTTCTGTTTCTGTAAATAAAATATTTGGTCTGCCATAAGCTTAGTTCTCATTTAGAAATCCAGCTTGTTCAGGAAACCAAATTTTAAAAAAATAGTTTTCAGTCTAAAAATTAAGTAATAACTCATGCACTGATTCCATGTCTTATCTCCTATTAACTAACCTTTTGTTAACTACAGAAGAAGTTGTATTACAGCCTTGAAGAAGAGAGAAAGGAAATGAGGCTTTGTAAGTTTCACTATTCATTGAGCTATTTCAACATGTGGGGTTTTGTGTCCTTAAGGCAGAATTGTTCACCTGAATAGTTATGTCTGCACAAAACACAGGTTTTTAGTAAATGAAAGACTCAAGAGAGCATTATTCCTATGATGGTGAGAGCATTGTGCCCTATGCAAGGATCAAAGCGACTCCAGTTACAAGGTAGGCAGAGATAGTTGTCACCTCTGAGAACACACCTCCATCAGGTGTGGGCACAACCACTCCTGTGATTCTATGAGAAGTCTCTAATAAACCACTGGAATTTATGTATGCTAAATGTTTACATTAGACAGAGACGTGTGAAATGAAAAGCAACTGGCAAATGACTTACACAATTATTTCTTTTTCAAGTCCCAAAGAAGGTGATAACCAGGAGTGGCATAGGAGCTGGAAGTGAACTTTACAGGAAAGGCGGCAGGAGGCAGCTGCATGCCAGGAGAAAGGACGAAAGCAGGCAAAACCACAGGCCTATTTTGGGGTTTCTGGTGTCTGCAAAAAGATCCTTTTCAATATAAACAGAGGCATGTAGAGGGAAAAAAAATACTTATGGCTGTGAAAAGGAATCTGTATCAAAATTCGTTTCAAATACATGTTTGAAACTGACTTTGATCTTCACTTGAAGTTAATCTTCTAAGCAGGAGCAGGAACCTGCCAAGTTATGCTTTGACACAGCGCACCTGTTGGCTTTAGCAGGATACCCCTTTTTCTCTTCAATAAGTTCTACTGGAAAGAAGCAAATACTCGGCAAAAGTAGACAAAAAGTAAAAATAAATAGTTGATCAAGTATAATGTTAAAAAAGGTACTCCACTTCATATCTGGACTCCCAAATCAGTCACTGTGTATACAGAATATAGAGGAAGCAAAGAGCACAGGGAACAACTTTACTGACTTCAAAAAGAAGTTGCTATGCAAAAAAGATGCGGACAGGCTCGAGAGGGTCCAGAGAAGGGCCACGAGGATGATCAGAGGACTAGAAGATCTGCCACGTGAAGAAAGGCTGAGAGAACTGGGTTTGCTCAGCCTTAAGAAGAGAAGGCTCAGGGGAGGCCTTATTGCCATGTACGAGTACATAAAGGGTGGCTACCGAGGAGATGGAGACTCCCTTTTAACAAGGAGTCGCGTGGAAAAGACAAGGGGTAATGGATACAAGTTGCTCCAGGGGAAATTCCAATTGGACTCCAGAGGAAAATTTGTCACTATGAGAGAAATTAGACAGTGAAATAGTCTTCCAAGGGCAGTGACAGATTCCTCAAATTCAGACAGTTTTAAGGCTCATCTTGACAGGGTGCAAGAACAGCTCATTTAAACCCTTAAAGGGTTGGACTAGATGATCCTTTAGGCCCCTTCCAACCTGGTATTCTATGATTCTAAGTTGGGTGGAATAAGTAGACAATCATTAAGTGAATTATCATATTAGTGGTTAATTTTCCCCCTTGTCATATGTCACCTTTTCCTCCATCATCCAGAAGCAATCCTGACAGATAGCAAGCATTACCCTTCTGCGGGCAGTGGACTGACCTCATGTCCTGGTCTGGGTTAGGGCAGAAGAATTTGGCCAGTGATTTTACTTTTCAGCTCAGCCTCTTCCAAGTAACTACAATTTCTGAAGCTAATAGCATGTTTTTGTAGTATCTTCTCCTAGCAGTGATAATGGTCCGTGTTTAAGGTTAGTACCAAGGATTGGGGTACAAGAAAGTACAGGCTGCACCTGCAGGGAGAAGTGGCCAGGACAGGTGATCCATCCCAGATATGGCCTGTTTGGTATAAAGTTGAGGGGTCACGAGGGTCTCTGTCGCTTGGTTCCAGTTTCAGCCTTCAGCTCTGGCCTCAGCTTGGGCTTCAGTTCCAGCTCTGGCCTTTGGGCTCGGCTCAGGCATCGGTTCCAGCTTCGGCCGAACTGATAGTTGTAAGGATCATCATCACTGGTGTCTCCGGTCAGAATAATAACCACCCATCTGATGGAAAGACAGTGTAAAAAGCACCGAGCCTATTAGCAAACAAATCTTTGGAGAGCCACGAGATAACCTTTGTTTTACTCTTAGACAGAAAACAGCAATTCGGAATTCTTGTAAAGCACTTAACACACCAAACAGGCACCTGTGAGCCCAAGGCTTTGAACATCGGTTTTACCCTTTAAAAAATCCTGTGTGAATCTGCAGATGGCTCTAAGCTTTAGAAGTCTAGAACTGCTGCCAAAATGATTTCTGATGAAGCTGCTGGGAGGGTGTAATATGCAAACTCATTTCTCAGTTCCCTGAATCTGGTCACTCAGGATGGGTTGTTTTTGTTGTTATTTTTAGGGATGGGGATGTTTTTGTTTGTTTGGTTTGGGTTTTAGGGTCAATAACTATTCAGATTCAGGACCATAATCAATGCTAATGGCATATATTTGTTTTGGATAATTGTTTGTATGACTGTTTATCATAAAGTAAACATCCTTAACTAGTTGTTTTAGAGCTGACAATGATAAATGCAGGCTTATTATTTTAAAGGAGTACTGTATTTTGCTTCACCTCTCACAGCTCACAGAACTCGGCGATGAAACTAAAATCATGTGTTCTCTTTTCCCCTGCATTATCTCCTCATATGAAACTGCCAATCATGCTTATTTATTAAGGCAAACAAAAGGACCTATGGTTTTGATATCAAATAAAAAATATTAAGTGATTTAACTAATGCCATGGATGTGCCTTAAATGATGAGAAATTACAAGTATTTCCTACCATATTTGCTCTTTATCTTATTAAGTGACAATAATGCAGAGGCTAAATTACACCTTCCAAACAAAACATGTTCTAAATTTAATTATGTCAAGTGTTATCACAGGAATCTAAATATATTAGTATAAGAATATTATAATTATGTACAGTAAATAGATGGAGTTATGCTATAAAAAATTTAAGATACAAGCTTTCTTTTTGTCAGATCCTTATTTTGCTCTCCAGAGCTAGATTCAAATCCTCAATTTTTAACTTAACAGATAAGCGATAAACCATAATTCAGTCCACTCTTCCTCAAATGCAAATACTTCTTCTTACTGGATCTACATTATTTAAATTCCAGACAATATGACTTGTTCAGCAATATGCTAAATTCTTATTGTAGCCTGAGCTAAGAAGATAAATGATCTTGAAGATGAAGCAGGAGACGGTTAAAAAATCCAAGACTGACTTTAAAGCTGACCAGTGCTTAACTGATTGAGACTCAAAAGGCAAAAAGAAAATAACACCAACCTTTATGATTGTACCTGAATAGAAAGTCTCTAATATATTATAGAAAGAATCTTTAACATTGATAATGACATATAAGCAAACACGACTGGTGTTTTTGCATGCAGTTACATGGCTGCAAGCCTTATTTGCAAGGGAGACAAAGAAAAGGAGAAAATCTGTTAGAAGATGCAATGAATATGCTCAGAAATTAAAGATAACTTTTCCTCAGAATATACGCGCAGCCATTTCAGTGATGTAATAAGTGACCTTGTCCTTCTCCCATTACGTTCAAAAAGAACGCATAAATTACACAACAAAGCAGTATAATGTCTTGCAACAACACAATTTCTCAAAGGGTGTTTAAACGCGGTTTGAAAACATTAGGACTGGGGTTGCACAGTTTGTCTTGCTATGTGGTCTTACCCATCTTTGTACATCACTGGGATGCAGCGATCAATAAGAATTCAGTTAAAATTGCTTCAGTGCGTAGCTTGCCAGAGCAAGATCTACTCATCTGAATGGTTTTCCTTAAAAGAGGAAGAAGAAATAGGAAAATACATAAAAATCAGTTTTTACTGCAGCGCAAGTTTCTGATTTGTCCAGTCAGTGTTATGGTGTCAATTAGTGCTAATAAACTATTGAAACAAAGCGGGGAAAGCCATGCTGCATCAGTGAGGAAAATGGATACTGAGACACAAACAGGAAAACAAAAAAAGGCGCAACATGATCTAGTGTGATTACACAATAGAGTCATTGAGCCTGAAGGTTGGTGTAGAAATATTTTTCTACCTACTTATGGGATCTGGTATTTTAAGGTACATAAATTATTGTGCAAGCCTTACTTCTGTTTTGTTAGTGTACTATTTTATTTTATTGCTTGCTTTATTCATGGAGATTACGTTTTTGGCAGCATCTAGTTTCATTGCAATCGATCAGATACCAACACAACGTTGTTTACAACCCCACCTACTGGTCACAAACTTCAAAATTTCCAATGGATTTACATAGCAGACAGCCTGCGTGTTCAGAACGCTCTCCTTATTTGTTTATGGCAGTATTCTCCTTATTCTTCTACTTGAAAATTCAATTAAAAACTCAATGCATTTTATTTACCCAGGCCTTGCAGTATCTCTATTACAGCAGTAATTACTTTAGAGACATCTAGCAATTTTCATGATGAAGTCAAAATATTTTATAACTGCAACATGACAGGCCAAGGCAGAATATAGGGATAACAGTTAAACTGTATATGGGGTCCTGCCACTCGGTGCTAACTGAATCCATTGCTTAAGTGGAACTCAACATCTCTGTGACAATGTATAGCCATATTACAGACTGTTTGAAGCAGACAGGAACAGTGTTTAATCTGAAAACGCAAATTTGCTCTTGCAAATAATAACCTAGAAAATATAATTACAAATGCTGAGGAGCTTGGTTTTATATCCAAACTGAGAAGGAAATAGCCCGTGGAAGAATGCTGTCCCCCATTACAGCACAGGACACTTGTACTTACCTTTCTCGGAGGAAAGGGTGCCATCTGCTGAACTGCTATTGTACACAAGCAATTTACTTCCCTGGATAACCTGATAAATAGAATCTTGCATTTAGAAATCTTTAAGCACTTGCATCTTAACTGTCCTTACATTGATCTCCTGTATATACGCAGTAGGATTGAGTCTTTAAGCACATGATCACCTTTTGCTGAGATCACTGTCTATCCAGTGAGAAATATACTCTCATTATCTAACGTCCTGTTTCCCGTCTACTTACTTTACATGTTCCCTGTATTAAAGCAGCAGCTATTTCATTACACCTTATGTGTGCTTCATGCTAGAGATAATATGTAAGAAAGTATCACTAAGGCATTGACTAAAGCCTCATGGATCACATATGATGTGTCAATACGGCATGAAAATAGAATAAATCAGCAAAAAACATTGTCTTTGCAAGAAATTTTTTTTTTCAAATGGATTTTGGATGAGACCTTCTTAAATACATTTACCTTCTATATGTAAAAGTTATGTTTTCATCCATAAGAATGATTTGTTTCTGTGAAAAAAGTCAATTATACGTAAGTAAATATGTCTGATTTTTAGTGGTAAAGGCAATAATGTTTTAAATGAGAGAATCTCATTTCCAGGTTTCATGGATAGAGTAATTTTTAACCTTCTTCTGTGTAACAGCTTCCAATGACAGAACACACTCTGCTCACTTCTTCATATATGCAGTGTAATGTATGTGCAGCATAATGTAAGGACCTTTCATTAAAGATAGGAGAGAGCTTCCCCAGAGGGAGACTGAACCTGATTTTTACCTCTCCTAGGCAAGAGGTCAGCTCACCACAAAAAGATGCTTGTATTCTTGTATTATAGATCTGTAAGAGGAGTTGGGCGTAAGTTGTAGTTTGTGCTTTTGATGACTTGACATTGTTTAAGAATGATCCAGCATTCCTCTGTTCAGCCTAAATGACACATTTTCCAAGTTTCTGGCTCTAACCATTAGCATTTGTTTTCTTCATTTACTTTTTGTGTTCCATCATGAATGGCTATGTCACACTTGCAAAGCAATTCACAAAGGCCTTATGCAGACTGGGGGTGCTGGTCAGCAGCATGCCCTGGTAGGCAAGAGGGCAAAACACATCGTAGGGTGCATTAAATACAGCATAACCAGTTGCTCAAAAGAGGTGATCACTCCACTTTATTCAGCACTGGTGCAGAATCACTGTGACTACCACGTGCAGTTCTGGGCCCCATCAGTGGTGAAAGATGTGAAGGTCCTTGAATATGTCCAGATGAAGGCAACAAGGCTGGTGGCAGGGCTGAGAGGAATGTCCTATGAGCAGCGGCGAAGGACTTCAGGCTTGTCTAGTTCGGATAGTCATAAGGTTTTTGCTAAACAAAACTGCATTCCTGTTTGGTGAACGCAGTTCAATACATTCATAGCTACATGACTGTGTCAGTTTAATCACTTTTCAAGCTTTCAACACTACATTAAGCAAATACTAACTTGTATGAATTTGTTTCCATAAGTATTTTGAGGTTCTGTATTTAATCAAGGTGAAGAATAGATGAAAAAAATCACATGCATGAAAGNGGATGAGACCTTCTTAAATACATTTACCTTCTATATGTAAAAGTTATGTTTTCATCCATAAGAATGATTTGTTTCTGTGAAAAAAGTCAATTATACGTAAGTAAATATGTCTGATTTTTAGTGGTAAAGGCAATAATGTTTTAAATGAGAGAATCTCATTTCCAGGTTTCATGGATAGAGTAATTTTTAACCTTCTTCTGTGTAACAGCTTCCAATGACAGAACACACTCTGCTCACTTCTTCATATATGCAGTGTAATGTATGTGCAGCATAATGTAAGGACCTTTCATTAAAGATAGGAGAGAGCTTCCCCAGAGGGAGACTGAACCTGATTTTTACCTCTCCTAGGCAAGAGGTCAGCTCACCACAAAAAGATGCTTGTATTCTTGTATTATAGATCTGTAAGAGGAGTTGGGCGTAAGTTGTAGTTTGTGCTTTTGATGACTTGACATTGTTTAAGAATGATCCAGCATTCCTCTGTTCAGCCTAAATGACACATTTTCCAAGTTTCTGGCTCTAACCATTAGCATTTGTTTTCTTCATTTACTTTTTGTGTTCCATCATGAATGGCTATGTCACACTTGCAAAGCAATTCACAAAGGCCTTATGCAGACTGGGGGTGCTGGTCAGCAGCATGCCCTGGTAGGCAAGAGGGCAAAACACATCGTAGGGTGCATTAAATACAGCATAACCAGTTGCTCAAAAGAGGTGATCACTCCACTTTATTCAGCACTGGTGCAGAATCACTGTGACTACCACGTGCAGTTCTGGGCCCCATCAGTGGTGAAAGATGTGAAGGTCCTTGAATATGTCCAGATGAAGGCAACAAGGCTGGTGGCAGGGCTGAGAGGAATGTCCTATGAGCAGCGGCGAAGGACTTCAGGCTTGTCTAGTTCGGATAGTCATAAGGTTTTTGCTAAACAAAACTGCATTCCTGTTTGGTGAACGCAGTTCAATACATTCATAGCTACATGACTGTGTCAGTTTAATCACTTTTCAAGCTTTCAACACTACATTAAGCAAATACTAACTTGTATGAATTTGTTTCCATAAGTATTTTGAGGTTCTGTATTTAATCAAGGTGAAGAATAGATGAAAAAAATCACATGCATGAAAGATGATATTTTTGGTACTCATAAGCAAGCAGGTCAATCACACCACCACAATCAAATGCACTCCAAGTGGGATTTTGAATGTGCTATGATTGTGGAGAAGCAGCGAGATGCTAGAAGCCAATAGTTTGGCAAGTAAACTTTGTACTGCTTCTCTGGATTAAAGCTGTGCCTCCGGCGNGGTGGGAAGGAGGAGAAATTAAGTAACCTTTCACAATATCTTTTTTAAGTTTTTTAGATTTGTTCTTAGATGGATATAGAGAATGACATAAAACACTGAGTTGTTGTTTTTGTAGACTTTGTATTGTTTGAGAATTCTGTAACTTCCTTTAGAAATAACAGTACAAGCTCTGCTAGTTTTGCTATCAGTAGATGTAATTGGTCACATGTACTTGTCGTGGTTTAGCCTCTGTTGGCAGCTAAACACCCACAACTGCTCACCCACTGCTTTCCCCTTTCCTCCTTCCTGTGGGATGTGAGGGCGAAGCAGGAAGATGGAAAAAATGTGAGACCATGTGGGTTGAGACAAAGGTGAATAAAACAACACAAAGAGAGAAGAAAACAACAATACTAATCATACTACTACTAAAATGATAGATAAACAAAGTAATAGAAGCCAGGAAGGCTCTACCTGTACCCAAGATGCCACTTTCCCTGCTCCAGCCACACTGAGGCCACACACTGCAACAAGGTAAAAGCAGACTCCCCATGCCAGCACTCCCCTTATATAGGAGCAGGACTCAGGGTGGGATCAACCATCCCATTGGCCAGCTCAGGTGTTTATCGGGCTGTGGCCCCCCCAGCTGCGGCCCCTCCCAGCTGATCTGGCCAGCAGCTGCCTGTGATCATTAACCCCAAACCAACTTAAGACAGCATTAAGTGATACATTTACTGTGTAGGCAAGCAACATAAGCAGACATGTTTGCAAGCATTTCCATGCATGCCCATACATAAAGTTCTTTTTAGGTACATTTTCCATTTAAAAGTGTATTTAAATTACCATCACAATCATATGCTAATCCTATACAGTTTGACTTTCTTTGGATAAATTGAAATTGCTTATTAGATAATATTTAAGGTAGCTTGGAATCATTAATTATATTTATGTTGATTATAAATAGATTAGATGGATATTCATTAGAACTAAGCTCTGGTGCATTTATACAAAAACATTAGGACTATGTACACTTGAAAAAAGGAAATGAAACTGCTTTCGAGTTTTACATAGATCTCACTGAAAAACAGAAACACCGTATACATTACACAAGCAACACGACTGGAGACTTCTCAATCTTTGCAAGATAAAAAAGTCACTGTACTTAGTCCAGTAGAGTGTCAGGATCTCAAGGCTATCAGTGAGTAAAAACCAGGCTACACTTCCAAACTGGTTCAAAGAGCTATCTCAAAATTTTTTCCTGAGAAAACCTGTATGTCTTCAATAAATTATAAAACACCCTTTTCAATATGTGGCAATGGTGTCTAAGGTCAAGGTCTTATTGCAAACTTATGAACACACTGCTAGTGCAGCCAGTATCTCCATACCAACACAATTGTATATTTTGCTACTCTTAACCTCTAGCATTGCAAAGACTTATGAGTATGCTGACCTTGATGGTTTGTGAGCAGTTCCATAACCCATATAGCATATCAGGTAAGGACACCTGCTTGATAGCCAGGCTAGAGATCTAAGCACGAATGTCACAGACTGGCTTACAGAGGATGTCAGTAGTATCTGTAAATACAAGTTTAATATTAAATTGTCACTTGCACATACAAAGCTTATTTATTTGAGTGAAGTCTGCAGGACCAATTCCACTACATCAGTAATCACTCCACTAGCAGATACTAGATGCAGTATTAGTTTTTACTAGGATGTGAAGAGCATGATATGATGTCAGTATCTGCACAAGTCAAAACTAAAACACATATCTGCGATTCATTGAAGGGTATGTGGAAAAAAAACCTAAAAAAATAATGCAAAGCATAATATTTCTGTTCGTTTTTTAACAGATAAGGTGATAAACGTACCAAGATAAGTGCTAATCCATTTCTACAACAGTAGGAATGTTTGCGTACATTTTTATAATAACAGTAAATGGGACATGTCTGTTAATATGTATGAAACTACAGTTTCTGTAAATGGTTACAACGAAAAAGGAAGTTTACAAATTCTAAGCATGAACACATAAGAAACAGCTCCAGCAATGATGGGAAAACTTCCTAGAAAAAATGACAGATTATATCCTTTTCCTAGCAGCCAGCTGATGCACGACAAATACTATTCTGCAGTTCTTCTCCAACAATGGTCTGTGTCTGAATTTCAAACCCATTTGTATGCTGGTCTTTGTTAGGAGCAGTAAATTCCTCCCGGTTGCCAAGAAAACCTTATTTTGCAGTGATTTGTCTAGGTTGGTTTTTTTGGTTTTTTTTTTGCATTGCACATCCGTCCTGTGCATAAAGGAAGTTAGAAATATTGCAAACTATTGTTTCTGGAGATCATGATCTCCGACCTTTATCTGCATTTAACAGCAGCTTAAATTCCACATTTTGTTCAGCATAGTATTCACACAAAAGTCTTCTAAATAGACCTCTACCAGCTGCTATTCAGTGTGTTAGAGCTGTTTCCATTGTAAAAACCTTTTCTCCCACATTTTGTTGTTTCAGGAGTAAAATGCTATTGGTTGCATTTTTAGGGTTGGGTTGTTGGGTTTTTTTAATTCTTCACATCTTTAATGAGAAGTGAAAATGCTAATAGTCTGCCATGAATTTTCTTTCTAAGACTTTCTGCCAAGTGCAGCTAAATCAGCAGTCAAAACACTAAGTTTTTATTTTAATAATAAGAATTTGAATAGTGGTTTTAAAAATATAATTGTTTCACCAACATTTTAGTTCTCATCTACCCAACAAACATTTACAAAGGAAGCAGGTACTTCTAGCTGTGATAATTTCTTATTTTAACAGCTTGTGGCCAAACCCTCCCCTGACTACTTTAGGTCTTAAGCTCTAATCTTGAAAGGGTTAAGAAATGCTGAATAACTACATTAAAAATATGATTAAAAATGTGAGATCTAGTTTTCCTTTTTCTATTTTATAAATGTGATGTTATATGTTTATTATTCAGGCTTTCAGGCTATAGATTTGAATAAAAACAATATACTACTTACAAAGCCAAAAAATGTACAAAACATCTAAATGGAAGCCTTTTATACTGCATCTGACATTTAAAATTAAGAAAGAAACAGAAATAAATCATGTGAAGCTAGGGGAGACAAAGACATTCTTACTTTCCTGAAAAGCAAGTTATATATATAAAGATGCACGTGGAATAGAAGCCCGCATACAATTATGTCTGAATATTAGGTCCCAATTTCCAGGATGAAGAACATAGCCCTCTGAGTCACTGCCATGGGACCTCTAAAGGGAAGAGCAATAGACTCTGTATTCAGTAAGGACTATGTATTTCTCCTAGGACTGTGGCCAAAAAAATCCACAAGAAAATGGTGTCTGCAGGGTGAGAACATGCTGCGTCACTTGGAACAGTGCATCCTGGATAACCCTCCTAACCCTCTCCCCTGTCCGCAAATACTCAGGCACTAGGCCAGAGCTTTTAGAACCTTTCCAGATCACACGCCTGTACTGGCATGCAGAAGGCAGAAAATGATCTTGGAGACTGTGTATAAAAAGAAAGAAGAGAATGGTATTAACAGCTGCTGCTTCCTCTACACATGTGGATAAGGGCTAGATGTACTACAATAACTGGAACTGAAATTAGCGTGTATAAATTCACCTTTTCTAGGTCAAATTCACCTTTTCTAGGTCTTTTTTTTTAATATAAGGCACTGCATATGAGAAACCCAATGGTTTTAGGAACAGTATTAGGAAACTAATAATCTGATTTAGACTTGCCAAATTTCACACAAAATTGCCTAAATGAAAAAGCCATGTATCACCAACTATATATTCTGATTTCAGGCTCAGTCCTTCCAGACAGGAAGATTCAGATTTATGTAGGGGAACATGCAAAGCAGTAATAAAGTTAGCGAATCATTTGGCTATTTCATGAGTTAAATTACTAAAGCGCTGTGTGCTGAATATATTGTCTGTGTGCTATGCTATCAAATCTCCATCATTAAAGGACTTAAAGATGCCTATTTTGTGCATGCCAAGAGACTTTGGAGATCTGTGGCAATGTCTTGAACTACTTGCAGCGCCAGAACAGAAAGTGCCTACAAAATGCCAGTGGAAAAGACCTTGGTCACCTACAGGCAGACACAAAACAGGTTAGCTGGTTTGTTTTGTTTTGTTTTTGCTTTTCTGAGCCCTACTCTCAGATGTACAAAATTAAATTCCACTTCAGCACAGAAGTGTTTCTAGACAGGGACCTGAGCAAAATGATGTGGCATTCTGCGTTTACCATGGCATGAGATTGTTGCACGGCTCAGTGTTTTCAACTTGCTGTACTGAAATATCCAACAGTCATATAATGTCAGACATACTGAAAACAGTAAAGATACTTGCTAAGTGACACCTATGTGTCATTTGTCTCTAACTCTCCTTTTATCAAGCAACTATCCAGTCTAATTAAGAGACCTCTCCTCAGGTTGATCCATCTTGCCAGTAGAGACATCAAACTCACACTGCAAGAAAGAAACAACTCAGTAATTGGCAGAAATTTAGTTTGACACCTTTCCTACTTATGGGACATTCAAAGAATGTGAATAAACACACAAGTCTGCCTATATAGGGTCAGAAAACGAGTATATGCAGGCCAGTCTCTTGTTTCCAAGAGTGGCTATGTGGTAAGTTAACCTTGGCTGGCTGTCAGATGCCTACTAAGCAGCTCTTCCACTCCTCCTTCTCTTCAACAGCTCAGGAGGAGAAAATAACACAAAAAATCTCATTGCTTGAGATGAGGACAGGGAGATAATTTCCCAATTGCTGTCAGGACAAGCCAGAACTGACTGGGGGAAGATTAATTTAATTTATTGCCAATTTTAAATTGAGCAGGATGGTGAGAAACAATACCAAAAGGAAAATCACCCTCCGTCCACCTCTGCTTCTTCCCAGGCTCAACTTTACTCCTTTGTTCTGACTCTTGTACCTTCTCTCCCATGAGTAGTGCAGCAAGGATGGTGGATGGGGATCGCGCTATTCAGCAATACAGCATTCCTGTTATCAATCCTGGTTTTGTCATAAATCCAAAACACAGGACCATACAAGCTACTATGAAGAAAGCTACCTATATCTCAGCCAAATGCGGTACACACTTCTCTACCACTCCTTCCTCTTCACACTGCTCCTCTTCTCCAGCATGGAAACCCTCCTACACAGCCGTCCCTCACACAGCTGCTGCACAGTGGTTTTACCCTTTCTTAAATGTTATCACAGAGGCACTACCAACATTGCTGATGGGCTCAGCTTTGGCCAGCAGTGGATTAGAAAAGAAAACGAAAACAGCTTTAATGAAAATAACAACAATAGAATGGATTATATATACAGTTAAGCCACTATCACCACTGATGCTGCAAAGCAGGCACTAGGGAAGTCCTAGACTGGACTCAGTGGCAGATGATCCCTCAGCTTTATACTGAATATGATATTTATGGGATGGAATCCCTTGTTGGTCAGTTTAGGGTCACCTGTCCTGTCTGCTCCTCCCCGCAGGTGCAGCCTTTTACTTTCTGCACCTCCCAATGTGGTACACGAGATACAGCAGTGACCTTGGTCTACACACACCAGTCCTTGGTAGTAACTCTAAACATCGAATGTCATCACTGCTAGAAGCAGGCACTGTCTGAAAAAATCTGCCATTAACTTCAGAAAGTGCAGTTCGTTAGAAGAGACTGAGCTGAGAAGTAAATCACTGAGCAGAATTGTTCTGCCATAACCCAAACCAGGACACTACATTGTGTCAGCAATCTAATATTCCGTTTGTAGGAATTCTTCTTTCTCATCATTGTATCTTATATGCATTTTGCTCTCTCTCAAAAGAGGTGTAGAACATAAATGGACAACAGCATTGAAAACATGACTGCAGTACTTACAAGTGTTCCTCTACTGGAATTACTGTAGAAATTCCTTGTGTGTGCTCTGCATTGGAGTAACACTGGAAGAACTGCAAGATCAGCAAGCTAACTTCTTTGCTTCATAGTCACGCTGATTTTCAGGTAAAGACAGAGACAACAACCACCTCTGCTTCTTTCACATACTTAGGAGATTTAAAGAGTGAAAAACTATTAAGAACAGTACAGTTGGAATGCCATTAATATAAAGAAATTATAATAGATGTGAAGCCAACTCCTAAGTTTCTATCCTTGGAACTCCACTTAAATGGAAAGGATCAAAAGCTCACAAGTAGTGGGACAGAGCTATCTAACTATCCTTGTGTAACATTAGATTCAGAGATAGCGCTAGTATAGACTAGCAGCACTACTCTTTGTAAGACCATATCCTTATCTAGATGCTAGTGCTGATGATGTGCTTCGGCAGACTGTGGTACTACTATTATTACTCTATGCACGTAGGAACTTACGCTGGATCTGGCTTTGTTCAAAACTGTCAGGTCGGCCCTGCAGCATGGCATGCCTAATTGTGCAGGGCCAGAACACACACTACATTTTTATTTCAGTCATAGTTATTTTCAGAAAGACATGGAAGTATAGCTTTGCTCACATGCAAAGCATGCTAGGCCTTACCAGCCACGGCAGGGCAATGTGGAATGCAGTTGCACAGGTATGCTGCCCCTTAGTATTTCCCATTCGTTAGTCACCATAAGTATTAACACTCATGTCTCTTACTTATGAATGTCCTTTTCAACACACACACATCCACTCCACTCCTCCCACCTAGCTCTCTCTCCCTGACATTTCTTTTAACCTTCATGCAACAGCCCACAGCTTTGGGCTCTCATCAGGGAGAGTGTGGGATTGTGGAAAGGAACAGCAAAGCCAAACACTCTCCCAAAGACTCGTGAGTGCAGAAAACAGACACCTTATAAAGTATGAAAATATTTCAAGGTTGTCTAACACAAAACCATTTTTTTCTGCTGCCAAATACAAGCAAATTATATTGACCTCACATAACATACTGTCAAAAAGCAGATCCTGAACATCAGCACATAATAGCAGTATGCTATGGGCAGCATTTTCCTTTGGGAGACATAAAAATAAATGAGAACATTTCTATGGAGGTCAGAACAACTTAGTGTAATTCAGCACACAAAGAGTAGGAGAGTGCAGAAGGAAAGGGTGTACCTGCTTACTGGGACTGCACACTGCACTCAGGAGTCCCTGGCTGCGTGCTGTCTGAGGTTCCTCTGAGTTCATTCAAATGATCACAGCAGCCTGCTTCGAGTAACTTGACTGTCATGCATTCTGGGAAAAAAAGACACGAAGCATTAAAACCTTTCTTGACCCTTAATGGCACATATAAATAAAGGAAAACCAACCAACCAACCAATAAATACATAAATGCAGGTAGTTATTTTGAGAGGAAGAGAGAGAGAACTCTACGGCCTGTATTTCAATTACAGGAAAAGCACAATGATCCCCTTGCTGTGTGCACACGCAACTAATAATTCCTGATGCATTGCTCCTCCCACTTACTTCTCTCCTTTAACACTAGATTAGTCACAATAACAATAATTACATTGTTCCTGGGTTCTGGTCCATTCTCATCAACACAGTAGCCAAATACATTATACTCACCACTCTACTTACTTACCATCCTTAGTAACACAGCTCAGATAGATTTCAGTAAAATCTTACATTGCTGTTATTCTTGTTCAAATGCACAACATACATTTCAGATACAAATCCGTATTTATATACATATATGTGTGTTTTGTGGAATTACTGATTCCTGTAATCTAGGCACCTGGAAAGATCTCTTAAGGGTATTCAAGTTTTCTAAAGTTTTCAGTAGTAACAATTTCTTCCTAAATGACAAGAGGACAAGAGGACAAGAGGAACCGGCCTCAAGTTGCCCCAGCCAGGGGAGGTTTAGGTTGGAGCTGAGGAACAATTTCTTGGGCACTGTCAAGGGTTGCCCAGGCGTGTCCCAGGCTGCCCAGGGCAGGGGTGGAGTCCCCCTGATCCCTGGAGGGGTTTCCAAGCCGTGGAGATGTGGTGCTGAGGGACACAGGGCAGTGTCACGCTCAGTACCTAGCGCACATGACAGGCTGCTGGTAAAGTGCAGCACGAAGAAGAAAAGGCAAGGGTTAAACTACTGGGAGACACTTTAGTTTTATTGAAACTAGGAAGAATATGTGGTATGGGAAGAAAGCACAAAAAACTCTACTTGTGATTTTGAGGCTGAATGCTGCCCTTGAAAGCCAATTCAGAGCGTGGCTTTTGGGATGTTTCTCCACAAGAAAAAGACGAAAAAATCTGCCTTTAACGCAAGGAGGTTTCAGAACCCCTTTATTTCGCAGAGCACCATCATTTCGGCCTGGCACAGACACAGACACACACAGACACAGGCAGACACATGGACACAGACACACACAAACACAGGCCGACACACACACACACCCCGACACATCAGACACACACACAGACACACACTCACACACAACAGACACACTCACACAGACACACACACAGACAGACCGACACAGACAGACACACACAGACAGACAGACACACATACACACTCTCACACACACAGACACACACAGACACACTCACACAGACACACACTCGCACACACAGTCACACACACACAGAGAGTCCGACTCACACACACACACTCACACACACTCTCACACACTCACACCCACACCCGTCCCTCCCCGCCCCGTTCCCCC
>WEIS01038730.1:0-20892 GCA_013389965.1 Todus mexicanus | reverse complement strand
GATGATATCAGCAGATTCAAATAGGGATCGGACCAATTCATAGATATGTCCAAAACAGATGCTAGATGGAATAGATAGGAACAGACCTTTTAATATCTGTAATACTGGGGCTGTTGTTGCTGGGAAGAGAAAGTGGCCAGGTTTGCGTGCCGAGGGCTGACCATTCTTTAGGGGAGTGTGTCCTATTATATAGGAGGAGGTGGATATTTGAAGTGGCATCTTATATTAAGAATTGTTTATAGAGTTGATATTCCCAACACTGGGCTGTTTGGTGGAAAGCATGAAGCCTTATCATGGGAAGTNAGAAAACCATAACCAGAGCCCTTTATGTAAGTGTTTATTTTAAACTAAATTACATGGTCAGGAACTACCTGAAGACAAAATTAATGCAGACAGTTACTTTAGTAGATCTCAGGGAACAAAATAAATCCCTAGGAGAAGAAGAGGACCCAGCGGGGCAGTGGTCTCCTGACCTGGATTAGCTGCTACTGAAAGAGCAGGTACACGTATTCATTTTGGCTCTGATTTGGGAGGTGTTACAGACAGAGCCAGGCAGGCAGCTTCCCCAGTTTTCCCATCTGCTGTTATCTCAAATCCTTTGAAGTTTCTTTATCAATGTTGTCTTACCTTTTCTGCATAGTTTTTTAAGAGCCTTTTATCATTTCCTGGACCAGGTGGTATTATAAAACCGGTTAGAGAAACAGTGCTGATGTTACTGAAATAATTACTGCTCGTGTTTTCCCCAGCCTGTCAGAACACGCACTTAGCTCTTTTTCATAGATCATGGCACATAAAACTCCTGTAATGCACTGCTAATGGGATCTCAAAGAAAATTATCTTATGATTAAAGCCAGTATACAAATGGGATTGTTCTTCTGAGAAAGTCGTAGACTGATTGCCTACACTTCCAGTCATAACAACACATACGCGGTGTAGTAAGTCTGAATGCCAGGCTTGCCATTACTAGAAGAGTTCAGTGGTGTCTTCGCCCCGTGTTACATTTCTTTCTGGAGAAATAAAAGAAATACAATTTTCATAATGCACCCAGCGCTTTGGTGGTTACAGAGAAATTTCCTCCCAGTCCCATCTGGTGAAACCAGCATGCTTTAATGGAGAATGGTAATAGCTTCTGACACTCTTATCCTGACTTCATATATCTTATTAAATTCAAATACGCTTTGTTTGCTTGGACCTTCCCGCAGGGATTTAGATGCAAATGACGAGCCTGGGTAATTAATGGTGGGTATCAGTTGTCACTTACCACCTGATTTTTGAGTTATTTGATGTCAGCCTCCTTTCTGCTGAAGAAGAGCTTGCCTTTGATAGGAAGGGAACCAGGGTTCTGATATGGTGTGTGAACCGCTGAGGTCGAACAGGCACTGCTCGTGAGAGACTGATGGGTTTTGCTTGTGTTAAGTAGTTCAGGGGAATGTTCTCAATGAAGAAAGTCATGACAATACCTTGGGAGCAGATAATCCATGTTTTGTTTCCAGTATAGAAAAGAGAAATCTCTTGAAACGATTTTTAAGGATTGTTTATTTTGTTCTAGTCTACCTGTTTGACTACCAATTTAAAATGAATAATCAAGTGGAATGTGTTGTTATGAGGGCTCTGTAAACAAAATGAGCGAAGAATAGATGCTGTAGGATAGAAAATACACAATGTAGAAGTAGCTTTAAATATCATTATCCAGTTGCAGATAATGTCAGGGAAAGCAGCTCTTTGGGTTTGCTTTTACGAGAAATGAACGGTTCGGGCCTGAAAAGTAAGGTTGAAGTCGGTACTGCTGGTACTGCCACAATTCATTTTAATGTTGTCAGAGACCAGTAGTTGTAACAGTTCTGGTTTGAAGTAACACCATTTTTTAAAAAAAACTCCTAACGAAAGAGAAATATTTATGCATTGGTTATCCTCTTTTTAGTTACAAATCTTTATTTATAGGAGGACAGCAAAATCTTCCTTCAAACTCAAATTGAGTGTGTGTTTGTCCAGTAATCNCTGGGCTGTTTGGTGGAAAGCATGAAGCCTTATCATGGGAAGTAGGATTTCTGGTTATGGGCTCAGTATTGGTATATTTATTCATGTGTTTGTAGCTTTCTTGTTTACAGTAAGGTGTTTCTTGCTCTTGTCTTGGGCATACCTTAATTTCCTGACTGTGTGCTTGTTGAAATCTGTTCCCTTTGATATGGTTTACCTAAGGAGGGTGAGACCAAACTTAAATAAGGATGTATATTATGTGTTTATGCCATCTGTTTTGGTTTGTGTTGTGGTTCTGGATCCAGGTGAATGTCTGTCTTTGGTTTAAGAAAAGAAAAGGATGGTTTTGCTATATGAAGCGTGGTAGACATGAGACTGTAGTTGTTCTTNTGTTTCCAGTATAGAAAAGAGAAATCTCTTGAAACGATTTTTAAGGATTGTTTATTTTGTTCTAGTCTACCTGTTTGACTACCAATTTAAAATGAATAATCAAGTGGAATGTGTTGTTATGAGGGCTCTGTAAACAAAATGAGCGAAGAATAGATGCTGTAGGATAGAAAATACACAATGTAGAAGTAGCTTTAAATATCATTATCCAGTTGCAGATAATGTCAGGGAAAGCAGCTCTTTGGGTTTGCTTTTACGAGAAATGAACAGTTCAGGCCTGAAAAGTAAGGTTGAAGTCGGTACTGCTGGTACTGCCACAATTCATTTTAATGTTGTCAGAGACCAGTAGTTGTAACAGTTCTGGTTTGAAGTAACACCATTTTTTAAAAAAAACTCCTAACGAAAGAGAAATATTTATGCATTGGTTATCCTCTTTTTAGTTACAAATCTTTATTTATAGGAGGACAGCAAAATCTTCCTTCAAACTCAAATTGAGTGTGTGTTTGTCCAGTAATCTAAAGACACAAAGAAACAATAAACGTGCCTTTGGAACATCTGTCATGCTGCAGAAAACAGAAATTTCAAATTTTCTGGATCTTGTGGGCTTCCTTTTGGTATTTGTTACATTGTTCTAGGCAAGAGAGTTGTAGTTCAGGTTGAATGAGTCTGCTCCTTTGTCCTTCAGGGAACAAATACTGTATTTACTGGCTAATTTTGACAGTGTTCCTTCAAGATATTGCAAATGTGCACGGCTGCTAATTGATTTTGACAAAATTTATAGCCGTGTCGTGTTTCCGGCTGGGATTTTTCGTTGGAACAGGCTGGAGGCGGGGGGAAGTACCATGTGACAGCAATCTTCTGAGTTCTTAATGTTGGTTTAATTAAATACTGCTTCCTTCCCACCCCTGCTGATTTAGAATAATCCATTGGTTTTCCAGAAATGAGCATCCCAATGCAAAATGTAAGTTTGGTTTTCCAGACTAAATTCTGCTTTGGTGATTGAGTCCCTCGAGGTCAGTTGAAGCATCCATGAAAAGCCTTCCTGGAATATTGAATTTAGGATTGAAATCTGTGTGGTTAAGCACTTTGTTTTGATGCGTATTGCTCTTTGATGTACTGAACTTTGCTAGGGTTGAGACATGCTTCTGATGAGCAGTATTGCACCAGCTAAATGTGGTGTTGTTTAGGGATTGGCTGTGTTAGGGAGGGGTTGGGTTTTTTGAAGTTGCAAAATTCCCATTCAAAAACACTTCAAGAGAAACACTAAACTAATAAAATACTGCAAGGTCTAAATAGCATTTAAAAACATTTTTGAAACGCTTACGCTGAGATTTGAATACATGAAATACATTTTAGGTATCGAAGGTGGTTTTATTCATGCATTAAACCCCACATTTTCTTTTTACTGGATTTTATTGAAGGATATAAATTCCTGGTAAGTAGAGGCCAGGATTTCATTTTCTGCTTAAAGATGCTAATGGATTTGTTTCTGATCCGAAGAAGGCAAATTCCTTTTCCTCCATCAGCTCTGCAGTCCTGTTGTGTCTTCTGGTCTCCCCCTGTGCTTGTAGCTGGCTTCTCCTACCCTTAGTTGTACATTAAATGCTTTCTCTGCCATTGTACCTCAGGTTTTAATGGAATCACTTTGGTAATATGCTATTTTGATTTCCTGTCAGACTTTATTATCTTAGGTCATGTTACCACTGGCTTTCTTTTTCTACTCTGGTTCCTTGAGCCTGCCTTTTTCTTCTCCCCTCCCTACCTTGCTTTCTCACATACACACTGTGCAGCTGGTAGGCTTCTGCCAGCTCCAAGGGCTTGTCAGTAAGGAGTGAGTCAGATGGCTCAGATCTCCACCTCCCGTCTCCCCACAAGGGTGGATGAAAAGCCTAGCTGGCAGTCCCAGCTCTGGCGCTTGGGAGCAGGGAATGGGCAAAGCGGTTCTTGGCTACCAGGCATAAGGAATAAGCCATCGTGCTGACTTCTTATGTTTTACTTTTATGGACCGTGAAGAAACAAGTTCTGTAATGAAGTTAGGGATGTCTAATCAGAGTCCGAATTAGTGAAAACTGGAAATATTGGTGAGAAGTGGTAGTACTATTGCTTGGGAATATTTATGTTCTCCCACAAGGACTTTGGGAAGGAATTAGGTGCATGCAGATTGTGGGACCCTCATCTTGGGGCTGTACACCACTCTCAGAACTCCTCTTTCCCAAGGGTTGGTCAAATCACTGACCTTGGGTCTGGAATTACTCTATTTGGTAGTGTTAAGTTAATTATTTTCTACTATTAGAGTAGCATGTGAAACTCCATGAAAGACTCACAGTGAATTTTTTGGCATAGGAAAGCATATGGAGTCTTTTAGGTTTTCTTTTTGTTCCTTGCAAGAAACTTTATGCAAGTCATCATCTCCATGGTTGGCTTTTCCAGTAAGAGAGTCTTCCTTGGTATTGGGGTGGTTTCAGTCATAGAACTTTACAGTTTAGTCTGCTATACAGCCTGAAATAAAATGCATATATTATAAGAACATAGGCACTCTTGGAAAATACTCAATTCTTCTAAAGCAATCTGAGAGAAGTACCCCAATCCCTGTCTGTTTTGGTTTTTTGTTGTTTGGGGTTTTTTTCCAGAATAAATAGGAACTTTGATTTTTTTAATATCATATTAAATAAGAACATTTTCATCCAAATGTGATTGAGATGTGCTGATTTCTTCTGTTTTGATGTTGGGAAAGATTCTGAGGTTGGGTGCTCTCCCGCCTAGAATGAGGGAGAGAAAGAAGTTAGGGAACTGCATTTTTTTCAATACCAAGTCCATTATTCTAGTATACAGTCCAGTCCTGAAAAGGTTTGAAAGGTCTTATGAAATGAAAACAATTGTGAAGATCTCCAGGATTGTCATGAAAGAGAATTTTTGTCTTTGATATTTCTTTCATCCTTCTTTTCAAGGGCTCCCTCTGATTTTGGTGAAAGAAAGAGGTGGTTGAAACAGGTTGACGTGGACATGACACACAGGGAGACTTGGAGGTGGTGCAGTAATGAAAGTCTTCTAATTTGTCGGATGGTATTACAAGTGCTACATAAAAATACATGTGATTTAAGGTCGTGATGTTATCTTTTTTCTGAGTGTAGTTGGGGCTGCGTTTGTGAGTATGAGAGGGTGCGAGGTGACAGTGGCGGCAGCACTGAGGCAGCCTCTGCTGGGGTGCGCTGCCTGGTTGCTGGATGAATGAATCCGTCTGCCACTCTGCAAAAGGTTTGGTGGTTACTTTTGTCACAGTCTTGGGCTGTGTAGAAAATTGCGTCACATTTGCCTTGGAGCACGTGCAGTCCACGTGCATTAAAAGAGCCGTCTTGAGGGTAAACTGCGCAATCCTTTTCTCCTCATTGAAGAAGTGCTCACCACAGATGGCAAAAATGTCGTAACAGTGCTTTTCCCATCGATCCCCCGGTACAATTCAAGGATGTCCTCGTCCTTTCTCCTGGTGACGTCACCTCAGCTCAGCGTGTCGGCTCTTGCCTTCAACCCAAGGGTGGCTTACTGTAATGAGGGGGAGCCTGGAGCAAGCAAAGCAGCAAATAACAACCCTGCGTCCTTTAGCCTGCTTCCTAACCCCCGCTTCTGGGTAACAGGAACTCAGGTGTCACGCACTTGCAGAAATTAATCTCCAACGCTTTATCTTTTTCTTTCCTCTTTTATTCCATGTCTGTTTTTTTTCCCCTAGTTTTGGCATTCTTCTTGTGTATTTCCTTCTCTTTAAGATGAGGGAAGCCAAGTTAATGTTGCGTGTTTGTCACTGGCTGCTACCCTTTCTCCCCCGCTGCCAACACATGCGCTCTGCCTCCGGTTGCCAGCCATGGTATAAATTGCAGGTTAACAAAATGTAGCTCCAGAGAGTATCTCGGATGTAGAATGGAGAGTCAAATGTGACATGAGAATTGATGAAAGACCCATTTATATGCTTAACAACAGCCTTTTCCTGTGGGTTATTTTCAGCGTTGGCTCAGGAAATGTGCTTGTGAAGCTCCGTGATACCCGGGTTTGTATGGTGATATTTTAACTGCAGTAAAGTCTAATGTAATTGTATATGTAAAACACTAAGAATTTGGGGGGAATAAAATAAAGGTCGGGAAAGAAAGCAATCAAAGTAATAAATTCTGGTTTGATTTAAATGCCAATTTACCTGATACTTATATTTGATCCAGTTAAAGATGTTTTAATGAATAGGCTTACAAAACTATGCATCCGTATTACTTCAATGCACTAGACAAAAGTTAGGTTAAGGAATACAGGTTTTATTTTAGATGCTGTAATGCAGGAAGTTTCTTTTAAAAATGCTATGTTTACACAAGTCTTAATTTTTCCTTAAAATATCTTTGTGCTTATGAAAAATTGCTCCACTCAAGCAGAAGTGGGTTAAAAAAAATCTTTAAGATGCATATAAATAAATAAAAGGAGGCTTTATGAAAATTGCCATTTTGATAGCTACAACCTGAGCCTTATAGCTCAGTGAGGTTGATTTTTGTTTTGTTTTTGTTTTTTTCCCCAGTGGTTCTCCTGAGGTTTGGATGTTCTGTATTGATTTTGAGATGAGCTGAGAAGTTTAGAAGTGTCTAAATCCATTACTTAGTCTGTGCAAAAGGTTAGAGGAACAGAGAGCTCAAGTCCAATCTTTCAAGCAGCTCAATTACTCTTTCTACCTAGTCTGTGTTGGTCTCAACCAAACTATTCCATCCTGTGCTTTCCTGCAGACTACCCGGGAAGCTGTGCCAGCTCCCATGCATGCGGGCAGGTGTGTGTTTAAGAATTAAGTCACTCCATGGTTGTTTTAGATCTAAGTCACTACCTTTGGAGTGCTCTGCTCCTTGACTCTGTTTTGTCATCTTCTAGATATGACGTGCACAATACAGAATGCAATAGGTTGTGTGTTATTTCTAAATGGAATGAGCAACTTAGGGAAGAGACGTATCACAGCCCTGATTTCAGAGATAGTCACCAAAAAATCATAAAAATAATGATGAGTCAATACAGCAGGGCCAATACAATGTGGTTTAAGGCCTTGCATTAGCTTTGATTTTGGCGCAGCAGAAGTTACACATTGGAGTGTCAGGGTAACTCTAGTAAGGTAAAATCCCTTGTTTGAAATGGGTATTAATAGGAGGTTTTATCCTCACTTCATCTAGGTTTTCCCTTTACTAGTTGATGTGTTTTGTTTGAAAATTGATCACATTTTATAGTTTTCTAGAAGTCTATTCAGTGTGTGCTGGAGTTGTGTCGTGGTTTTTCTTATGTCACTGAAAAAGAAAGTGTTATTTTTCTTCAGATCCTCCTGTACTTTCCCAATAAATGTTTTCGCACTAGGGCTTGTTTTTGAAGTTGAGAGAAGTTAGAAGGGCAGGTCCAGATTGTAAATGAGTGTTGTATTTTGGTGTTCCTGTTGTATATTGTTTACCACTTCTGTGCCAGGAGTTTTTTCCAAAGGTCTTGGCCATGAACATTGCAGCTCTCCCTAGGAAATGAGAATTAATGATAAGGGAAGGCAAAAAGCTAAAAATTCTGCAAAGACTTCCCTCTTTACTTACCCCATGGGGCAGGTAATCCCCTGCAGGTTTGGGTGGTGATGGGAAGAACTGATGCAGTGACTTTTCCCTCTACAAGTCTCCAGGCAAGGGTTTAAATCCCCAGGTTTTGCCTCAGTGTTTCACTTGCCAGTACCAATGCTTAACACTGTGTCCCCTTGTATCCGCTTGGATTATATTCTGCTACATTGGCATAATGTCCTTTTGGAATTTTTGATGGGACCACCCCAGCGGAGGCAGGATGATGTGACCGTCTCTCCAGCTCGTCATGACGGCTGGCCCACTGTGGGCACTGGTTTTCTTAAAGACTTTTAAAACTGAGACCTCTTTTTTTAAAGTGTGGCTTTTCTATGGTGAGTGTGGAAACATCTGAAGCATGCCTGTGTGTTTATGTTGAACTTTCCAAGGAACTGAGGAATTGTCAACAAACGGTCTCACTAAAGGTTGCTCCTGTGAGCATGGGAGGCTGCCTGTGGCGAGAGTAGTCCTCGGGTGCATCTGGCCACGGGAGCTCCAGTTTTCAAATCGCAGCTAAATATGGAGATAATCTGAGAGCTGCTTGCACCTTTTTTAAACCATGCTTTTAAAAATCATGCAGTGAAGTATGCGCATGATCATAGTGTGCCTGAAGTAGGGTGACTGACAGAATGGATTGCTTAAAAAAAAAAAAAGGTACAAAATTTATTAACTGTGAAACATATGACACATGCCTTGCTTATTTTTTGCTTAGAATGCGAGTCAGGTTTATTTTTTTTCTTCTTGTTGAGGGAAGAAATAAGTGCTGTCTTGGCCTAAGGATAACAAATGCCAAACTAAATGCTGCTGGCTGCAAATTCTGGGATAACTGGGTTCCAGCAAGTCAGGTGTTGCAGTTTGCAGCATGCTCAGCCAAGTATAGAAGGAGCTGCCAGTGGCGTGATCTAACAAGCTAAATGTGGTGGCAGCTTTCAGCAGTGTTTGCGATATTCTTCTTGCCCAGAAAACCCAGGTGTGAACAAGAAGTGCCAGAGGTAAAGACTGGGACAAAGAGAGTAGTTCTTTGCGTTTTTTGTGGTAGGAGCAAACTCTTGACGNCATAACTTAAGTGCTATAGTGTAAAATCCTATTTGAGAGGACGCCTTGCTATCTTGCGCTCTCGCTGTGTAAAAGTACCATTTTTGGCAGAGAAGTTGAAGGCCAGGCAGCTTGGCTGCAATACGGCAACCAGTCGCCAGCGCTGGCAGCCAAGCCAGGGCTGCGAGAGCTGCAGTGGGATCCACCAGCCTTTCTTATATTGTCCACTGTACCTAGAGAGGAGAGACGTGATCAGATCTGTCCATCCGTGCGTCTGTCACGCAACTAGAGAGATGACTGATGCTGTAGGAATAACTCAGATAAGTAAGCCACCTGGCCCAGGTTGCGTTTGATCATTTGCTGGTTAATGGTTCAGGATGCCTGAAGGAGAAATGAAAAGAAGGGGGACCTGAAGAGGACAGTGAGGGAGGGAATTTTTAAACGATAATAATAAACAGTCCCTGTTGTTTGGAGAATCTGAAGTTTAAATGATGAGGTGAATATGATGGGTTAGCATCCAGGTTCATCTGGAGTGATATGAAGTTGATCTTTATGCTTTCCAGACTGATTTGCAAAACAAATGTGTGCTGATGTTGGCTTCTTCAGGATGGTTGTGGAGCTGAGGTGTTGCAGCAAAATGTAGCTCATCCCAAAAGTGCATTAACCAATGCCTTTGTTAATCTTGCTGATCACTAAATCTGTCATATATTTTCTTAAAACTCCCATATGAGACCACTGGTGGTACTGGTTAGTATTCATTATTGTCTTTGTGCTTTACCAACTATGCCTGCTTTCGAGCACTCCTTGCTTTTTTTTCTAAGAACCTGCAGTGAATGAATATTAAAGACATTGAACTGTTTCTAATAAAAAGTATTAAAGGAAATTCACTAAACAAAATCAAACGATTATTAACCAAGCAATAATTTCACTTTTGCTTTGGCTTTCCAAGAGCATCTTTTCTTGTCTTCAGCACTTAGATCGGGTAATTGCTTCCTAACTTATTTTGGGATCTTAACTTAATTTCTCAACTTTTACAACCCTTCTTTCTAACTAGCAAGAGAGATTCTGAGTTTAGATAGCACCTAATAGGAAATATTTTTTTCTTTTCCTTCAAGTCTTATCCTTGGGGTTTCCCAGTAGCGCACAACTAGGATCCACTGAGGGAATTGCAGTGAGACACACTGACTTGCCTACAGCTACTGCAAGTATGAGGTGCTATGAAAAAATGTAACAGCCTTTCCAACTATTGCCTCCGCAGAGAGCCAGAGTGCTTTTAGGTCTTAAAAAAACAAAGAGCAGCTGAGCATGCCTTAATTATTGAAACTGATTGCAAGGACTGGTGATAGTAAAAACTGAAAATGGATAAACAGCAATAGAAATTGTTGTCTGTCCTGAGGGAAGCGAGATGCAAGCAGCTGTGAGAGGATTGTGAAGTGTTGCAACAATACAAAAAGGATTTGAGATGAAATATTGTAGTGGGGTATGTTTGTTGGCTCTCTGATGTTTTTAGTGTGTATTTTTCATCTGTGTAGGAACTCCAGTTTGTGTAATTTTGCCTGTATGTTGAAGGCTTTTTTAAAAAATAAACAAACAAAAATAACCACAAAACCCACAACGAAATACTGGAGGAGGAGGCGGCAGAAGAAGGATAAATATGTTGGGACATCCCTACGAAAAGCAGAGTAAAATGGACATTCCTTTTAAAATAACAAAAGGACAAGAAAACAATTAGCAGAGTTGTGTGCAGTGTTTTGTTCATTCAGCATTCCTGCATATTTCTGGTTACTTACTGGAAGCAGGAAAAAAAATAATCTAAAAATAATGAAGTTCACAAGGAAATGTGTGCAAAGCAGCAGTGTGGATGAATCTATTTTAACAAATACTTTGGAGCTGTGGAAACTTGCTTGTTAGTAGTTACGATGATGCTAACACTTGAAGTCATTCCAATATACTATAAAATACTTAACGTTGGCGCATTCCATGGCAGAGAATCTCTCTGAATCATCTCAGACAAGCTCAAAATACTATTTGCTTTCTAAATGAATTGGGAACTGAGACAAACGTTAATTGTAACTTTAGGCTACAGCGTCTTATGCAGTGTCTAAATTAACAGTGCCCTAAAGTAGAGCCTCAGGTGTATTTGAAGCTTCTATAATAATACAGATAAGTTAGTCTCAACTGGTCTTGTCCATCTTTTGAAGACAGTAAGGTTTTGATGCTAATTAGGATTTGTTTTTCTGGCTGTAATAGCTTCTCTAAATTTTTGCAATTTATCTTGCTGTATGTCTTACTAGGACCGTTGTGGTTTGTTTTCATTACTATTTTACTATTGCATGAGGAAAATACAACACAGTGTATAAGCTTCATCCCTTAAACTGCTTATTCCAAGGCAAACGAATGTTCCCTTCATTTTTACGTGTCAAATAAAAAAGCCCCGCATCTATATTTAGCTAACTTGCTCACAAGATACGGCAAGATATTCTCACTCAGTGGGCAGCACGGTGAGTTGGCAATGATGGTGTTTCACATGACTGATAATGCAGAAGTTTCTCTTGGTAGTGCTGTGGGTAGGACAAAGAATCATGATGAAGAGGGAACAAGATAGAGATAGGTATTTTGGGGATATTGTGAACTATCAGAAGAGCTGCTTAAAAATAACCGTTGGTGCGTGCATACTTGTGGTATTTTGGAAAGGGGGAATTGATACGTGGTAGAAAAGATTCTGTTTACTTAAAGAGGTATTACTATTTCCAAACTCATTTAAAGGCTACAAGGGATTTCACTTCTTCTGGGGATAACTTTAAGAGAACTATATATACACTTTATTACTGATGCCTTCAGAGGTAAAAGTACAGAAAGAATAACCAGTAAATAACAGCTGCTTCCTGTTTCGATAGAAAAGCCTTAGTAGCTGTGACGAAAGGTTAAAGCGTAAGGTACAAGGAGAGTCACATGTTTTCCAGCATATGGCTGATAAAGGCAAATCAACACAGTGACTTCATCACCATCTTCTCTGAAGAAGAGGACACAACCGCAGATACCACCAGGAGTGTGTCTATCCATGACTACAGTATTGCAGCCTGTGCCTGAACTGGTGGCTTGTTTGATTTTGGAAAACGACTGCATGTGAACTGACTTTTTTATCATTAATAGTTGAATCATCCACTGGTTTTCCTTTTAAAAAAACTAAAGAAGAAAAGAAATTTAAAAAAACCAACACAAACACCAACAGCGCAACACAATCAGCTGGGAGCAGCTGAAGACTGTGTTAGGCTGTAAGAGGAACAAATACATAAGGGTGTATAGGAATTACTCTGAGGTGCTTTGATTAGTGGGGCAGGTCTGTAGGCAAGATTTGTTAGATGGTTCTCTCAGGTCTTACAGTTTCGTTCACACGAATAGTAGGGGCATACGCACCACAAAAGCAAGAAAAGCAGCGTATTGCTTAAATGCTACTGTGATTCACAGGAAGAAAAAAAATGTGTATGGTGAGTGGCCCTCGTTTGTGGGACTTACTGAACATCCTAAATCACCAGTAGTTAATTACTAAAATTTGTTAGTATTTTTTTTACTGAAACTTGCTATTAGACTATCTTTCATTTAGAAAATTCATCACACCAACACAGGCCAGCCAGTTCAATCTTGAAATACGCTTGTTGCTGACTTCCAAAAGAGCAAGTTTTCTGTAACTTCTGTGTTGACACAGTTGCCCTGAAAAGTTTAACCTGGGAGTTGGCATCCTGTAGAACGAGAGCAGGACAAAGAAAAGTGATCTCACAAGCGTAAAACTAACAGTTAACAAAAAGTAAAACCATTAACAAAAGTATAATTTAGGGATTAAAAATATAAAGTAAGGGACTAAAAAGTGAATTCCAGTGTGGTAATAGAGAGAAAACACTTAATACGTTTTGCCACAGGCAAAAAAAATCCCAGATCAGATGTAGATTCAGTGACGTGGATGGTAAAACTGTGGGTAATACAGTAAAGAAAGGAATAGCAGTATGTTTTGTTGCTGCAGGTTTTGACTAAAGCAGAGGTATATGTCTACCTCACATAATGCTACAGGTGTAATAAAGATGTTTATCATCTATAAAATGAAAGGGTACAAAATGGCATCTGCTGAATAAACATTCTCAGGCCAACGGGTCATTTGACTGTGATTTAGATAGACTAGACAAAGGATTTTCTGACTTTCTTAAGTTAAATAACCGCAGAAGTCTTAGTGTCCTGGTAGTGCGGTTCCAGGGAAAGCTCCAGTGAAAAACTGGGTGGGTTTTTTTTGTCCTGCCGAAAGCTCATGGAGGCTCTGTGGGAACTGTCCCTGGAATACTCCATGTGCTGTAGTCATCAAAGTTATTCTCTCTGGTGGCCACTTTCTTCCTACATGAAGTTGATAATTTCCAAACTGAAATAAATTAGTGTCTCTGTGCACCCTGGGTGCTGCAGTCTTGGCTTAGGGTCTCGTTCGAACTTGGCGATGAGTTTACAGTCTCCTTCCTCTCTCCACCCCATTTGGTTCTGGGAGACAGTAGCTGCTTGGGTGTTTCCTGAGTCCTTCCTGTGTTGGCTTAATAGAACCAAGCTATTTTAATCTCTCTGTCTTCATGGCTGACCAAGGTCTGTCCCCAGGCCAACTTATCTTGTCTTTATCTCTAAATATATTTCTGTTTGTGTTTTTCATTTGTGTGTTGTTTTGTTCAGGGCTTGGTTTTTTGATTTGTTGGTTTTTTTGTTGGTTTTTTTTTTTCCTTTTAACTCTACCCTGAGCATTGAATAACCAGCACCTTCCTGTGGCTACCAGACCATCCTTGTGCAGCTGATATTTTTGCCTTCTGGCAAGCCATCTTCCAGGGGATCCATGCTAGACAGGTTTTCTTTCTGGTAACTATCACAATTGGAGGTGCCCTCCATCCGTCCCAGCTTTCTTGTGATTCAAAGTTAAGAAAATAAAAGGTCAGTCACCACCATCCTTTTGCATACGGAGACAGAGGGCAGCCCTATGGAGAAGTGTGTAGTCCCAACAGATATTAGCTGCACAAAATTAGATGTTGATCAGCAGAGAGAGAGATCTCTGCTGGCTGCAACATGCCAGAGATAAGGGTTTCTGGATTTGCTTTTTGTTTTGTACGGTAGCTAATCAGTTTTGGGTCATATCATAATAAGCCCGTGGCATCCCAGCATCTTTTGCAGAACACAGTCTCGAACATAGACTATGTGAATTTAGACACAACTTTAGTGTAAATGGCAATTATCAGGTACTTTTCAGGGTTAAAAGTAGGATCCCAGGGATTTGCTGTGTTTCTGTGTAACTACCAAAACTTAAGGGTCTGTTATCTCTGATTTCTGTCTTCCTCTTTATCTTTCTCTACCCCCTTTTTAAATTTTCTTCTGGAATTGCATTTCTTAAGTCTCTATTGAAGTTGTCAAGGCTACTTAGAGGAAGAGGGCTGTGTACCTGTCTCCTGCAATTTCTGCATTGGAAACACAGCTGAGGCTAATGATGAGAGACCTCTATAATCATTGTACAGCAGCAGAACAAGGTTACATTTTATAGCTTTGACAGCTACCTGGAAGGTGTCTGTCTCTGGGGGATGGGAGTTTTTAATCACAAAAGATTATGCTTTCGTGTTTTTCAGAAGAATTATTGGACAGAATGGTTATAATGTGGCCATCCCTGATGCAGTTGTTTGGTGTATGCATTGAGAAACAACCCTGTACATACATGAATCTAAAATTTCAGACAGAAAGCCCCAGTCTGAGGACAATATCTGGAGCAAGTCCTGGTGCTATGAGATAGAGGATAGCAAAACAGCTATGATCTTTCGTTATCCTTCTGGCATACAGCACAAATGTTGCACTAAACATGCACATAGTAGTAAGGAAATAGATTTAAGAAACTTTGCTGTCAGGCAAACTCTGATGGACAAGAATAACGTAAATACTCTAAAGGTGCTCTGGCTTTTGTTTGCTGTCAGTGAGCGAGCGTTGCATCAATACCGCTATAGATAAAATACTGCAGACTTACGAGTTCAGAGTTGAGGTGGAAAAGCCTACCACTGTCATTATCCTCTTTAGGCTACTCCGTACTGTTTTCAATGTTTCTGGTAACAAGCAGACCATTTATTGTGGGGTAAAGCAGAAAGCTCTTTACGTAAACAAAGTATGGTATGTTTAACAACTATACATATTTTAATTTTAGGTCCGTAGAAGAACATCGTGACCATTCTAATGCGGTAATGGGAGATCTTCAATCAGATGAAGAAGATATCATGAACAGTTCTGATGAAGACGATGACACAAATTCAGATTCCAGCAAAGGGGAGCCTGATCCTCAAGAAGATAAGCAGGTATCCTTTTATCTTTATCTTCTGAAGCTACTCCTTACTCTTGCACTATTTTGTAAGTTGCAACCTTTTAGGGTATTTTCAAATAAAAGGCATTGGGTCAACATAGCTTTATATATTTCTTTTAGTCATTCATATTTAGTGATATATTTTTTCTATAATTTTAACTTAATGTATATGTTAGCCTGATATTAAGAGGTGAAATTTAGCAGTATCCCACTATAAAATGTGTGTTGCCTGACATGTTATTCTCTTTCATGGAGCTGTAGACATGCCTACCATGCCCTTCTAATAAAGCTACATGCACAGATGCATGTTTAGAGATCTTCAATTCTGAGATTTATAAATACATTTTAGTGAGGCTGTCTATGCCTCACGCATCCTAGAATGCGCAGTGTCTCTTGTGCACTGAACATTTAAAATCAGCCTTTGATTTCTCAGTCTTGATGAAGCACGGGGGAAGGGGCCAGGTGAAGGCTGCAAGGTTTGTGAAATTTCCTGTGAAAAATGTCTTGGAAGTTTTGCCTGGATAGTCCTATTTTGGTGGCCTTGGCCATGCAGCAAAGGCTGTGTCCCAGTAACCATTTCTCTGCAGACAACTGTCTTGCATTTGCAGATTCTGCATACCAACCTGTCAAATCACTGCTTGGCGCACAGGGGGCAGATGACTGAACCAGTGTTTAATTCTTCCTTTTTAATGGCATGAAACTCAAAGGGCTCAACCTGCCTTGCAGCATTTAAGTCCCTTAATTCACTTCTTTGGTGCTGAGGAGATCCTATGGGAGTGCACGAGAGAGACCTGTCATTGTAGGTTTGCAGAGCCAGCTCTGTGGCCCTTGCAGGAGTGTAAGGCACACTTGACTGTTGGGGTTTATTCTTCTGTTAGAGTCTGTGAGTGCCAGCTTGGAATGATTTCCCCTATTTTAATCTTATTTCTCCTTCCAATGAAAAGCAGGAAGACAACACTAACTGCTCAGAATAAAATGAAGATCTGTCAGTCCCATCCTTCGCCTTGGGAATACCCACTTTGTCACATCTCAGTCATGGATGCCCTGACACCAGCCTGCCCATAGACCAGTCCCTCTCCTCTGCTTCAGTCCTGGCAGCTGTTTCCTTTGATAGTAGTTATCTTTGCTTCCTTGACTTAAAAATAAATAATAATTATAAAAAAACAACACTGAGACTTCTAAGTGCTGGAAGAGAAGACTTGATGATGATAATGATGTGTCAGACCTGAATGTCATTTAATCAAATCTTCTGAGAGGAGTAAGTTGAGGGAGGGAAAGAGAGTTGAGGGAAAAGCTTGTCCCTGTGAAACTGAGCAGGACTGTACCTGTGTAGAAGCTAACTTAGCTTGCATGCCTCTAGAAATGCCCTCAACCTTCCACGACGGGGTTTTACAGGAAAGCTTTCCTGTTATAGAACCACAGAATTTCCTAGATTGGAAAAGACCTTTAAAATCACCGAGTCCAATCATTAACCTAACACTGGGAAGAACTCAACTAAACTATATCCCTCAGCACTACATCTACACGACTCTGCACCCTCATCCTCGGAGGTATTTAAACCACCTCCCTGGGCAAGCTGTTCCAATGCCTAATAAAGATTACAAGGCTTCTTGGACAGATTTCCCTGTGTAATTCAGCACTTGTTGCAAAGCATCTGCTCGTTGGCTTGCTCCAGCTGCCTGCAGCACGTGTGGCCAGCAGCTGGGGATTAACAACCAACTTCCTAACAGGGAGTGCAGCTGCAGAGGAGAACGAAGCAGCCTCTGCATCGGTCATCAGCTGGGCTTGTTTTTATTTTTCCTTACCACAAGCATCTGGCTGTTTTGATACTTTTGATCCGCTAGTGGAGTTACAAGGTTCCTTCCCAATGTCACGCCTGAGAGCTAGATCTGTATCCCTTTGGTTCTCCCATTAGAGACATTCTTAGGTCCAGAGTATCTTCAGCTGAGCAAATGCAAAATGGCTTTTCCTGTGCCAGCTGGCATGTGAAAACTCTTTCAAATGGGGTTGAAAACAGACTGTGCTATTTCGTTTTGTAGTTGGTTAGCCATAACATCTTGCTCTCAAAATCCTAATTTTCATCTCATTTGCAACTGTCACATCCACAGTGATGGCAGATACCTTGCTCTGCATAATTGAGTTACTTGTGAATTCAGCCTTGTAAGGGAGCATGTCAGCTGTGCTTTCTGAAAAGGCAGGGAGGCCTGAGGATGGGTGTTACAATCTTGCCTGAATCTGATTGACCCTCACTGGGTCGATCTAAGTCATTTTTGGCAGTAAGTTTAATTTTAGAAGTAAAATCTCAACTCTTGTGTGACGATGTCCATGTAATATATAAAATAAACAATACATTTTGCATATATGTGATGCAACACCAAATTATTAAATTTAGAAATTAATTTTAACTTAGTAATTCAGTGCAGTCAATTAAATTTAAATGAAAAATTGGTTCAGATTTTTAAAAATAAAACAATACCATATTTAATATAACAATGTCATTAAAACCAACCTATGAATGTCATGAGTTCCATGGTTTGATTTCCAGCAGTTGAGACTTGTTTATAAGCTCGGAGGAAAGCTAAAACTTCAGACAAATTTTGCAACACTTTTGCAGTACTTATGAAGCAAAGGTTCAGGTATATATAAAAAAATATAAAAATATATATATATAATGCCACCGATACCTGCTTTTCTAGATAAACTGTTCAACATCTGTTTTATACTAACATACTCAATACAGTCTCGCCAGGACTTTCATTGTATTTGTTTTGTATATCCTGTAATGCTTTAGTGCTCCTTATCCATGCTCTTTTTTGCAGCCAATTTAAATGAAAGCCTGAATATCTAATAGATACGGTGACAGCTGGCAGGAGAGAAGCATATGGCAAACCGTGAGAGCTGTTAGGGTGTTTTATCTGAGGGAAATTTTACAAGGGAGTGACACTGTCTAGAAGAAACATCTGCATCCTGACACCCACCCCCTTTTACTCTGTTATACCTGTTCCTTCCATCTAATGTTGAACAGTAACATTGAATTTTTTTGTAAGATGAACACGTGCATGTAAAAACCAACATCGTCTCCACAGCTTCAGGTAGATAGCAAGGCTCACACTTCTACAGTTTTGCAATACAATTGCTGTGTTTTTCAGCAGCTCCTTTAGTAGATTTTCACAAGTTTACTTCTCAGTGTGATTTTAAAATTTTTTTTTCTCCTTTCATTTTCTTTTTTTTTTTAAGAAAATGTGTGTTTCTTTTAAGATATTCCTGAAACCTATTTGAGTTTACTCCAAATACTGCTGTTGCTGTATTAATCGGAAAAAAAAATTTTCAAACAATACAGAAGTATTATTTCTATTTCATTCCTTTCGCTAAACAACAGTTGTCACTTGCTGGGGCTTCATTCATTGTGGGCTTCAGTGATTCCTGTAATAATTAAATAGAAAAGCTGATAGTGTTATAAAAGCTACTCTTAGCTAATATTGTTTCCAGCTACAAGGTAAATTGATCGTGAAAAGCGGGAAGATTTCAACACTAAGAGATTTTGAAGCAGTGTAAACCTTATTAAAAAGAACTATTGAATAATTGCATTGGATTTGAGGAACTACTGGCTGGAAATGATCTTTGTGACAGTTCTAGAAGGTCCATAGTAAACCATATTATTTTATTTGCAGAGCAAGGCAGCCGGAAAGAAAACAAAGGTTTACCATATTGCCAAGGAGATCATGAGCTCAGAAAAAGTGTAAGTGTCATTGCTAAAATGCTAAACTTAACAGCTACTCAGTTTATTGTATTTGGGCAATTAAAATATAACTATTTACTTTTTCTTGCTTTTCTAATAGGTTTGTGGATGTGCTAAAGCTCTTACACATTGTAAGTACCCCCCCCAAAAAAAGAAGTTTGCTCTTCCATTTGTTTAATCTGTTGAAGTTTTATGTTTAGGCTTTTTTGTAGTGATTGTGACGTTTTTTTCTGTTGTCTCTACGCATTTAAAATACAAAAATTAATCTAATGAAGCAGAACTTCAAAAGTTTCAGAATATATATAATAGATGAATAATTTGGTGTTTTCTTCTGCATTTTCTTAATGTATGCAGTCTTCCAGCTGAGTGGGGGTATTTCTTGAATATTCAAAATAGAATATATATCCATTTACGTTAATCAGCATTGTATTTATAAGCCAGCTTGTACCATAGCAACCAAAATAAAATCTTTTTAAGTAGTGAGGAGAGGCGGGAACAACTTACCTTTAAAAAACGGTACATAAAAATACACCTTCTTTAGGTAATCTAACTAATTAGTTCTAATGGTGCATCCGTCACCATGGCAGCATATTTTGGGGGGGACTGTAATTCTTTGACAGATGCTTGCTTTCTGATAACAGCTGTGATTGTAGTACTTGCAATGTGTTGTCTACAGCAAGGGTTAAGTATTTAATCCATGCTTATGCCAACCAGTCATCTGTTAAACATGTTGTGTGGAAGGTGGTAATAGCAAATTAATGAAGCATTTAGCTTTCTCTAGCTCCGTTTTATGTGTTTTCTGTCAAATTCCAAGTGATATGTGTATGTACCATTTTGTCAGTCTAGTAAGTGCAAGCGTAGTGATTTTTTTTTCCTTTGGCAACAGAAGTGGTTATATTACAAACAGAAATGTTGGTCTATCTCGGTCTCTTAAGAAGCATGTTCTCTGAAACTGGGAATAAAGGTTCTTATAGTTGAATGTATATACAGTCCTGTAATATGGAGATCTTTCAGGAAACAAAAAACTTAATACACCACTTGCTGATTCCTCTTTTGCTTTCCACTTCAGCCATCGATTTTCTTTTCTGTCTAAGCCTGGGTTTTAAAAGCTGGGTCAGGCAGTTGCAACCAATATAAAATGTATATTCGAGATGATTTCTAGTACAGAGCTCAAACTAAAATGCTGGTTAAAGGAAGAGTGTTGTCCTGAGGAGCATAGGCAAGTTTTAAGCTGTATAATTTTTAATTACCGTATTTTTCATGTATATAACTTCTATCTTAAAGGTGTCTTCACTTTTCAGTGTACCATTTCTTCAGGTAGCATGGGCAATACCGGAAGAAAAGGCTGTTGGTGAGAAGGATGCAGGCAAGAGGAGGAGGAGTGTGAGGCGAGGGAAAATACTAAGGATATTAGGAAGTTTCTGTGATGAACTTAAGGTTGTCCACACAGTGTAAATATGCAGTTCTGTAGGATGTGTTTTGCTTTATTTTAATGATTTAACTCACAGCTCTATTCATGACAGTGTTCTGGTTTCTAGCTGCCCGAGAAAAACTATTAGAAATGTTTTTGTTGGCTAGCAGTTACAATCGACATGTGCTCAGCCTGGTCTAACAGAGAGGATGCTGGGCTGGGAGTCAGGGAGTTGCTTTGTCCTCAGCTTGTCTGTTGGCCTGCAGCAGGAACCTTGATGAGTGTCCTTGTCAGAATGGGCACCGGTTTTGAAGCTCTCTGTGTGTGCTAATCTTCATTAAATAAAAATTGCCATACCTGAGAAGGGTTGCAGAAACACATTGTCTTTATTTCC
>WEIS01038729.1:1911-17691 GCA_013389965.1 Todus mexicanus | reverse complement strand
TTTTTTTTTTTTCCCTGGGAGAAAGGGAAATAGAAAGACATCCTTTGAATGCTTGAAAAAAATATTTTCACAACCTTTTGAAAGGGAACAGTTCTGAAGTTTGAGGTAAGAAATCATTCTTCCACAAAAAGTATATTCTTCAGTTAAAAATACCAATTAATCCTCCTTCCTTTCTGTACAAGAGCCAGCCTCCTTTACTGATTTCACTCACAAAACATTTATTTAACAATACATTTTTACACACAGACATCTTTCGCTAATTGTGATGGTGAGTGATTCAGATAACTGCATTTACTCAATCTTTAAAGCATATATTTTCTTGTAATCAATTTATTAATCAAATCTTGCTATATTTATATATTTTTATTGCATTGTTCACTCTGCTGTACAGGGGAAGTCTTAAGGGACTTTTTCTTTAAGGCGAAATCCCCCTAATTTTAGCATTTTCATTATAATTGTTTTATAAAGTGAATAACCATATAATTATTATTGAATTTGTAGCAGCTGTTGCAGTATCATCCCACTTTCTCTGCTGGATAACAGAGAATAAGCTCATTGTTTTCAGGCCTGAGTAAAACCTGGGGAAATACCAACATTTTCATGATGAATATGTATCAGAGGTCAAAGCAGGGAAGAAATCGAGCATGCAAACCCCTGAAACATTCACTGGGGAGTTGTAGGTGGCCTTGCTTATTCCTGTGGATGTGCAAAAATCTATGTTCGTGAATGGCATCTCTTGTTACATATCTGTTGCTTTCCTTGTTTTTCTCCACTGTTGCAAAAATGCTTGTTTGTCCCCAAGTAATTTTGGGAGGGCATAGTGGAGAGAAACAAGTCTTCCCACATCATGACTCAAATCTGTGAAAAGTCATAATGGGAGGAGGTTCCTAAAAAGCTAAGTGAAACCAATTTGAGTTAGACCAGCTAAGGAGTACTAAGCTGCCTCATTTTTCTTAAGTCAACAGTTCTTGCCATTATTGTTTTCCATTAATATCTGACTTGTGGAGTCTCATTCTGCAAAATGCAGCTTCTCTCATTTTAAAGTTCATTTCCCTCTGAGACAACGGAAAAGTAAATATCAGTTCAGAAGCAAAGGATAATTTATTTTTTAAGTTATAAATTTGGTATTATAATCTCATTACTTTAAGCAGAGTAGTATTTTTTTTTAAGTTCCTCCAGGTTGGTCTTAGCAGTTTCATGAAAAAAGGTATTTCTAGGTAAAGAAACTACTTATTGGTATGGGATTCATCAAGGCATTAATTTTTCAAATGCACATAAAAATAAATTTCTAGAATAAGTCAGTACTGAAGTGCTTTCATAATAAGTGATTTTATTCAACAATAAATGCAGCTATCTACGTGCTATCAAGGGGAAGACATAACTCACTACTACATACTGTCATGATTTTGGTTTCACCCCTAAAATACACAAGTTGTTTAGCTGGAAATGGAAATCACTGCAGTTCTAGGGCCTGTACCACCACTTCTGGGAGACTCGTGGAGAGAAAACAGGATTGTTTGTATGGAGAGAGGGAGTGGGAGAGAAAGCATTCAATTTTTTTTTAAATTTTTTTTTTCAACAATCATTCTGCAGCAATATCATGTAACACCCTGGGTCAAGTGGGAACCTCTGTCAAGTAAGTAAAAAGGTTTTTGTTGTGCACAGAACATTGTATGTGACCTGCCACACAACAGCTCAATTTTATCAGGCTGGAGATGTCATTACAGCAGAGTAACACCTTGGCTTTTCCAATATCATTTCACACTCATTCTCCCAAGCAGGTTTAAATCACACAAAACAAACTCCAGTTCTAACTCTCCAACTTCATCTTCCCCATTGTGGGGCTTTGGTGCTCAGGATGATTTCCTGAGGTGCTGAGCTTCATCACCTGGGGGTAACTCTTGGGAGACCCCTCACTTCCCTGTTGTAGGTGAACATTCAAATCTGGACACTGCAGGTGAGAAGCTGAGCCCCACACTGCCTTACGGTTGTGCTTAGTGCACCTGCTTTGGAGTAAGGGGCAAGTTATACATTACCTGTAACACAGAACCTTGGCTTTTGCATCACATCAGTGAAGCCCCCTCCCCCCTGCACCAGATGCCCAAAATCACCTGACAATGTTCACAAAGTGTGGATAGGAAAACTAACTAAATTATTTCATTGTTATTAAATATTTTCTGGAAATAACATAGATCTGCTTGTTCTTATCTGCCTATACCAGCTTCCTGGACATACCAGAACACCACCCAACACATATTTCTTCCACTGTACACTAACTGTCTCTCTCCTTTAATTGTTGTGAAATATACAAGTTCTTTTAGTTTCCTCCTATTGTTCAGGGAACAAGACTATTCACTTCCAGCAAACAAACCCACTAATACGCATTTTGGGGGTGAAATTGTCTTCCATATTCTGCAGTTACTATGGTTACCATCCCACAGCAGCCCTCCATGCATAGCTAAAATACAGCAGAAAAATGAAGGTCCATGTTATAAACAAAAGGAGAATCCTGACCTACTAAAAAATACAAATTATGAGATGAAGAAACTGTAACGCTTATTTTCTATGATGACAAAGGAAAAGGGATGTGCCTGTGGTCTTGGTGATAAACTTGCTTATTTAAGAGTAGTTTGACTATGTTGGAGTAGTTTTTTGCCCCATCTAGAATTGGGAAGATGGATTAAACATCATCCACCCTCATGCTCCAGCAATCAACCAGTGTCAGCACATGCCTGGGAAGGGGAAGACAACTGTTGCTGTTTTACCAGTAGGAAGCTAACTCCCCGGGGTCATGGTCCACAACAGCACTTAGGTTCCTAATACCAGCCTGGGCAGCCTGCCTTCCTCACAGGGGTTAGTGGCACATCCGAGGTTCTGGCAAGAGCTGGAAGCTCAAGCCTTGCTATGGGCCCAGAGGAACAAAAGGACTTGGTGGCTACAGTGGATCACCCTATGGATGCAATACTTGACTTCACACCAAACCCTGGCAAGTGCTGCCATCTTGAGCCCCACAGTGAGTGATCTTCTGGTGGATTTACACAGTTTAGTGCCTCCTTCGGACCTAAGAAGGACTAAGACCCTCAGCCAGATCCTCCCATGCTAGCTCTAGGAAGAAATGGGTGCAAACAATTTCTCTGGATGCATCTAACCCATCCTGCCTGGAGATATCCCTGTAGAACAGAGGTGTCCAGACATCTCCCCGTGAATATGGCTGACATTGGTGGGGCCAGGGACATCCCTGACCTCTTCCTCATCCTCATGGGGTGAAAGCACTTGTCCAAGCCATGGAGACCTGTGCGGGTGATGGCAATGAAGTCCTCAGTAGGCAGGAGGTGCTCTACCCCATAGGAAATGCTGGTACTTGGCAAGACATATCTAGAAGCTAACTCAAGCAGAGACAGAAGAAATGAAAATCTGTCTCTGTTTGCCCTGGAGGAGACAACCTGAATTCTCATCCTTCCACAAGGGCTGAGCCTCTCTATCACTGTAACAACAATGAAGGAAGTAGGAAGCTTTCCCAGGAGGAGAGAAATGCAAGTGATTGCCTCATAGGCTGACTGGATACCTACAATACTGTCAAACTCACACCCATAAACTATTGCACATTTAGATCAACATTTACTTATCTCTTCCAGGCAAAGACACTACTAACTGAAAGCCATGACAGCTGTGATTTGAAGAAAGACCTTAGGACTGAACACCATCCTTTCAACAACTGAGCAACTAAACAGAAGAGAAATAGTTCTACAAGTAGAGATAAGTTTTAAAAAAATCCGCAGTATTAAAAAAGTCAAAGTTTGAAGTGTGACTATCATGTGCCCTAGGAAATTTCATTGAGTTAATGGTTGACAGTCCATTCCTTATGTACCTAACTACAAACTCCTCTAAATAACTGGCCAGAGAACCAACTCCATTGCTGTGCCAGTGGCATCACTGAGCAGTGAATAAATTACTTTCTTACAGTAAAAAGGTATAGTCATTTGTCATGGAAGAAATCAGAGTAAGTAAAATTTTGAAATTGCTGCAGTCAGCAAAATTAACACAACAGTGAGTGGAGGAGAAAGACCAGGGTCCTCCTGGAGGCAGCTAGAAGCAATCTATGTTGACCAGAGTCACAACCCAGCCACAGTGACCAGTGCTGGGTTTCACTGCACACTGGCATGATGGAGGCTTCCACTTCTGGTATAGGGCAATAGTCTACTTAGAGTGACAACACTGCGGAATAATCAAATTTGTGCGAAACCTCAATGCCAACCTAGTCATGGAAGGCAATAGTGTTATTACCCTGCACCTCCTTACTCCTGCTTTTTCTATGTGAGCATCATTGCATTATAATTTTCAATGTTTTCACTGGAAAAAAGCAAACTGAATACTACAGGCTTACAATATTGAAAGAGTTCCTAATTATTTTCTTCTGTGTGGTTTTGAGATTGCAGTACCAAGGTCATTGCATTCCAGGGTTACCTTCTTCGTGTGATCTACAAAGGTTGATTGAAAGCAGAGCAACACCTGAATGGTGAGTTCTTCCTTAAGCGTGTATCTCAGAGGTAAGGTACAATTTCAAGAACAAGTGACAACAAGGAAAGTCCCTTTTCTTCATTAACAAATGATTGGCATGGGGTGGTGTGAAATGTGAAGGCATAAAATAGAATAAAAGTGTGAAAATGCATTCTGAATTCCCCAACACTTCCCTGTCATGTCCTTAGGGCATTTCAAAACCTACCTTGGAAAAAGGCTTTGCATAATATCACTGCTATGATTAGAGCAGCATTTCACATTATATAATATGTACAATTCACCTGATAGGCATTGCAAAAGAATTACTTGCAATTAAAGCTTCAAAATGTTCCAGGCTTTAGGATTTCTTCCTCTCAGCCTAACAGAGCAGCCCCACCAGCTCTCTGCAGCTACTCAGTAAAACTCACTAAAGTATGAAGATTCTTTAAAAATCCATCTAAATAATCACAAATTCATAACAGTGGTCCCAGAGCTATAAGCAGCTCACCAGTGGAGCATTACTGGTCATCATAGGACTGGAACCTGGGAGCTGAGTAAAACCAGTTTTAGGAGTAACAAGACCAAAGACAAAATATTCACCACACTTGAGACAAAGGAAATTTGGATCTAACATGGACTTGCAAGCCAGTGAAGAATCAGCAAGTCGCAGTATGTTACTAAAGACAAATATCCAAAGAGAATCCTAGGATAAAGTCATCGATATCATGCACCTTGGGATGCTGAGGGTGCTCCATACCCCAAGACTGAAGCCATCAACAGCAGGACCCAGCAGAGTAATGGAACAATGAGCATAACACCAAAGAAACAGATGTGTATTAGAAAGCTTTGTGTATAAATAATTTTAACAATTTGAACTTGTGTTCGTTGTGGTCATTTTAATTGGGGCAATAACTCTCATTATGCTCTAAAGACTTGTCCTGGTTTGGGTTAGAACAGAACAATTCTGTTCTATGATCTTTACTTTTCAGTAAGTCTGTCNGGGGAGAGAGCGTTCTGTTGCAGATTTGGGGGTGCCCTGACCCCAAATCATGACAAGACTTTAGGCAGACTCAATTCTTGGCTTCACATCTGGTGTGACTTCCTTTAGCACCTAGCAAGATTGAGTTTAACAAGCTGGCAGGATTTCAAGCAACCTTTTCTTTAGCATGGACGCAGCAAACATGTAACAGTTGTTCTGAAGATACTCTGTATACCAGAGGGAAAAATGCACCTCTAACACCAGAGCTATACTCTTGGGGAAATTAAGTATTGTCTTCCATGAATTCAGGCTCCCAAGTTGAAGATGGATATGGACAATCCTAGTATTAGGGTAATAAGACAGCACATATGTCTGAAATAATAAGAGCTAAGAATTTGGTGCTTTTTGTGTATAGAAGGCAGCAAAAACCAATGAGATAATTGAGGGCTCCCCATTTCTCCCTCTTACTGATTTATATTTGGCTGAACTGTATCTAGAATTATGTTCCATATATAGTTTTCTATGAAAAACTATGTCCTTTGAGTCCTAAATCAACTTCAAATACTATGGAAGATTTAATCATAAAGTATAATTCTGCAACCTCCAACTGTCCCTATGTACATAACTTGAATTGTATTTTTCTTTTTTTAGCAGCATTTATTCTACTAATTTAAATGCTAGTAAGCAAGATTAAGCATTCACAGCAGTAAACTATAATTCCAAAGTCATTAGGGAATAGTTCATGCTCAATACAAGTGTTAATGTAGTTAAACCTAGAAAGGTTATATCAAGTTTAAAGTCATCTGCAAACAAAATGTTAAAAACTTCTGGACTGTATCTAGGTTTGTTTTTTGCATTGGTAACCTTGCTGTTACAGAATGAACAATAACCAAAATACACTTTTTTCAAATAGAGTTTCCAATACAGCAAATAACAGTAAGGGGGCAAAACCCATTGCATCCCTAAACAACAATAAAACCCTGCAGGCAAATAACATTAAATACTGATGAGAAATGTTGACAAATGCAAAGCTATTATATGGAAACACATCTGGACATAAGTAATGTATCATTCCATCAGGGACACCACCTTATCAGTTTTGTAGCCATTTGCGTAGCTTCAAATCTCAAGCAAAATCCTGACCATCCTACTGCATACAGAAGCTTCATGCGTCTAATACATTTACTGTCCTTATGTTTTTTTTAAGGCAGTGACAAAACCCACCTGTACAAAGAACAAATCCTACAGTAACAAATATCCTACACAATTAGGCAAGTGAACTTTTCAGAAGAGTGGGAACTTCAGGAGTGACTGTATTACAACACTGTCAATGAGCTACAGCTAGAGAAATCCATCCATTTCTAAGTCTACTCATCCTATTACAAAAGAAGCCCATATTTCAGTTACACCAAAATGTGTCACATTTTATCATATAAAATGTCTGAATCTACAAGTCAACCAAACCAAAGATCCCTCCTCACGTTTTACTGCTGGATGCGCAACATATGGTAGTCTCAGCCTGCAGCCTACCTTGTCCTCAGAGCAGGGATGGGTTTGGTGGATCCTCCAGAATGCTCTCAGCCAGAGACATGCTTGCCAAGCCAACCTGGTAGCAAGAGTTGTGGTCAGCCTTTGGAATTGTAACTTCAGCCTAGCAGATTGCGCACAGAAAGGTGGAGCAGGGAGACACCAAAGTAGACTTGAGGAACATCTTCTCTAGGGGCCATTTTTTTCTTTTTCAGGTGTAAGCAGCATTCCTGCCTGAAGGACCTTGTGTGCTCATTTTGGTGCTGTTAACTGCAAAGACCATTTATATGGTAGTGTAGCCATCCCTCCCAGCGGAGTACAGGCCAGCCAATGGCGACACCATACAAAAGCTAGCTGAGAAGCAACCTCTTGTCTGAAAATTGTACTAGCACCCTTTTCTCCAACATCTGCTGAAGAGGGAAAGGGTGTCATCTAGTTAGGGAAGGAGAGCACTCAGAGAAGTACCCTGTCAGGACCACACTGATACTGGACACTTGCTTTCTAGATGCAGCATTAGCTAGGGCATTGTTACTTCTGAAGGAAAAAGGCTGGGCATTTTAAACCCATTACCATCTCCTTCACATAGTGGGATGGGAATTCTGGAGAGCATCTCCCAGTGATGCCACCCCCATACTGTCTGTCCCTAGTTCCCTGGTGGAGCTCAGACACAAGCACTCCCCTCACTGTGGCCCCAGTCTATAAGAAACACAACCATGCTGTAAGGTTCAGTTACATAACTGGAGAAATAATGGCCTTGTTAATTGAAATCACTGTAGCTTTCTCTAGAATGAAAAAGTCTAAACTATAGAAGCAGGGTCTCCAACATAGAGAGACTGCTGTATAGATACACACAATCAGCCTCCTCTGTGTTATTATGAATGTAATCCCAGGCATTCAGGATATTTTGTTTGCTTTAGTGAAAAGGTACTCACATGTCTGGTTTTTTATGATAAACTGTACAGGTGCAATACTTCCTGCAAGCCCAGTAAACATCATCTCAGATACTTTGAATGAGTTACTGTATGCAGCACAGAAAAAAAAGCCAACAAATCTCAACCAGCCACAATACAGTCAGAATACAAGTCCCAAGAAAAAGATATGGGTCAGCAAAGTGAAGGGACATCATGAGCATGTTTCTTTTAGAGGCCAATGCTACACTAGAGAGGAGCATGGTTCTGCAACATGTAGATGACTGCAGTGGAGAAGAAACAGTTCAGTGGAAGGACAGAAGTATAGAGAAGAACATTACAGGATCAATAAAATCTTTCTCCACCTCCTACACAGTGAAAAACCTGCGGTGCTACACAAAGCATCTGAGACAAATTTCTTGAGTTTTACATTGACTGCTGAAATCTGAGAGACATACAGAGTTTTTGCTCATCAAATCCAGTAATGTAATTAATAGAGCAAGGGAGAAAAGAAATCCTAAAAAAAAATCAAATTGCATCCTATCTATACAGAATCCTGTATGAACATATTACTAAACTGACATAGTTATTACTGCAGCAGCACTCCTAGGGCCCCTATCTGCCAAGAAAGCATTGGCTGGGGTATGATGGGAGAGAGAGAGAAGGGGTTGTCTTCATTATCAATTAGCTGAATATGGAGTTTATACAACCATGACAAATCCTTTGAGCAAAATCATTCTGCCAGTCAATACTCTACTTGCCAGCATGAGCAATCATGTATGGACATAATTTCTTCCATATTTTCTTAATTCTACAAATGACAGTTTCTATTGTCATAAAGGGAAACTTTTTACTGCAGCATGCACTGAGCAGCAACACTAAACATCAGGAAGAAGTCAGGATTCCCCCATGAGGAAGTGTTTTCCCCTAAACCATGCCATTTAATTGCATTCACAACTGTGAAAACAGATTAGTCTCGTTTCCTTTTGCATTTGTTAGTGTAATTCTGAGAAGGTGGTCTGAAAACAGTACTCCATTTCACTGCTTCTTGTTCAAAGATATTTGATTAGTAAGAACCATGTTCTCTTGTGAAACTTAGAGCTATATTTGGAATTAGGACCTTTTTTATTAGTATGCATTAAAATTTGCTATATTAGCACCTCTAGGAGATCAATAAGTCTTAGAATACAAAACCAAATTAGATTCTGATCAGGTTCAAAGTGTTCAATCGAGGACTACCTAGCAGCTTTTTCAAATGAAATGCAGTTTGTGTTTGGCATTTCAGATCAGCTATTTGATTGAAAGTCAGGAAGAATTCCCAATGATGTAGCATCTCTTCCTTTGCTGGGCATCTAAAATGCATCTAGCATTCAACTGCTGCATAATGTTGACGTATTGTTTTGTTCAGTTCAGAGCACTTTGACATTTAATGTATACTACGGTGGCTAACCTAAAAGGGACCACTGCAGTGCATTACCTTAAAAAACATTTGCTAAACATTTTAAACACAACTTCACGATGAAAGACTGACATGCTCATTAACAGAATGCAAATGTGTCAGGCATCACTTCTACTGACCATATTATGATAATACTAGTTTCCACAGAGAAATGATAAAATAGATGAAGATCAAGTACCACGACCTTTTGAGACCTCAGATAAGCTCAAGGGCCCACTGTGCAAGCGGGGCCCTGGAAGATGGACCTTGTCCTGAAAAGTGTACAATTTATACATGTAGGACACAAGGCAGATATGATATTTCTATTATATCCACAATGCTGATACCAAACAAGGGTATTTTCACTTCAGCTGACCCCATACTCAAGTAAATAACTGCAGGACTTCATAGAATCAGTAGAGGGAAATGCACTTTAAGGATGCAGTTCATGTCATATCTGCTTTGCAGAAAGCCATTTTTAGTAGAAAATCCAAAGTCACCTACTTTTGTCAACCCTAAGAGCCAGACGTCCTGTCTTCCCAGAGGTGCACAACCTGCTGTGCATGGGCATGTGAGGTGAAGGGAGCCCTGTCCCCCATCAGTACAGTCTGCTCACAAACATGAGCATTCACCTCAGGTGTAGACATGCTCTTGTCTGTGCTAGTGGTAATCAGCTGGTTCACTCTAGGGTGAAAACCAAAGCCCAGAGATGGCGAGTGGTTATGAAACCAAACTGAGGCAGCAGAGACCAGAATCTAGCCGCCTGGGATGCATTTTGCTTCATCTAAACTGAAGAATCTAAACTGAAGAGACTTTAAACAATTCATCTTTGCAATAGATTTACTTACAGAATAGCACAAAGCCTCCAGGTTCAATACTGCATCTCTGATGAGTGGCTGCTGCATGCAGAGACTGCTGCAGCCAAATAATGGTCTCAGTGGTTTAGTATGTTTATTCAGATTTAGACTAACTCAATGGAAAAAAAGCCTATGTGGTATTACAGCTAAAATATAAAATTAGACAATGTCACATGAAAATACTTCCTGCACAAGGAAGAATTCAAGCCCCAGTGCACACCAGCTCATCTCCTCAAGAACTAGCTGATACCTGCAGGGACATCTCCTGCACTGCAGGGGTACATCCCCATGTCTGGCTTGAAGCTTGGGCTACTGTTCCTAAACATTTTCTGGTTCCTACAGACACACTGTGGTGCCAGACTTTGCTCAGATTTCACCATCCTTTTACAGGAAGTGACAATTAAAGGTTTGGGTTAGTTAGTGACATTAAACTCAGCATACCTCTATTCAGACTCCTCCCTCCAACCTGGATTTTGTCCATTTTCTCAGGTCTTTCAGAGTATTTCTGCTGCCTCCTGCCATTACTAACTTCCTAACCACACAGCAAAGCTCCTAAGAAAATGAGATGAGCTCTCTGGCTGATTTGCTAGCGTTCACTCCAATTACAAGTAGTGGTAAATACACATTGTGTCTATGAACTTTATTTCTTGCTGCGTGTTGGGCTAAAGGGCTTTAACACCTGCCTTTCTCCAGCTCCCAGGCAAGTAACAGCTGGGCTGGAGGACAGGGGGACACTTATTTGTTGTATGGTCCAGAGCACCTTTCTCCCCTCTAGCCTAGCAGAGGTGCAGCTGCAGCAACACTCAGTCTTCATGGAGCAAGCCCATGCTAAGAGAGGCCAAACATACCAGGCGCTCCTGCAAACAAAGAATTATGAATCAGAAGCTGAAAGAGAAGGAAAGGTGTCTCCTGTGCTGGCTGTTACTGTGACCATGTCAACACACTCCAGGTTGGTGAACTGCAAAGGAGGTAAATGGAAGAAAATAAAGGTCCATAACTGGTGCATAGCACTTCTTTCCTGGTGCCCTGATTAAACATGTGCAAAAGTAAAAAACCCCAACAGATCACCATAACTGCCCCATCAACACCACCAATGCTTTACCTACATTAATCCTTTTTCAACATCACCTTTTTTTAAATGCTCTAGGATTATGAGAAAACAGTGATTGCTGCAAGGCCCACAGAAAGGTCTAGGTATTAACAGGGTTTCTTTAAAGGTTAAATCCTTTGCCCGCACTGCACCAAGAGCAGGTTGTGGTGGGGCAGCACACTGCCAGCAGCCCCTGCATCCAGGAAGTGAGAGGAACAAGCCTTTTCTCCAAGGTCACATTGCCCTGCCCAAGCAGCATGAGACCCCACTAATCCTTGCTGGAGAGGTACATCATAGCATGCCAGGCACCAGCCTCACTGCAATGAGATAGCCTGGAAAACACAACATGGCAGGATTCCTCCAGCAGCTGAAGGTCACTGGTTACTAAACACAAAACAATGCAGCCACATGCCTCATCCATGCCCTCACTTGCCTGCTGGAATGGCAGTGTGAGCTGAGAATGCTGGGGCCAGAGTTCAAAGTATGGAAATGAACCAAAGAAAGGAAAGCCCTGTAATTTCCAGAGCACTGGATGGTGCTTGTCCAAGCCTAATCAAACTATCGTTTTCAAAAATGAAATTAAGATTTACCAATTTAGTCTAAATTTATCAACTAAAATACAATCATTTGCCACCTGGCAATAACATTCACTATCGCATAAAAGCATGTGGCTTACCATGCCGTGCTGGAAGCACTCTACATACACAAGCAGAAGGCTAAACTTGCCCTTAAGCTGACTTCATCTAAACCAGTCACTCCAGAATTGAGCTTTACCCAGTTACAGACTTAGATCCTAACTTCTGAGGATGGCATCAATCCTTGGTAAAAAAGGTGCTCACACAAAAGGTATAGAAAAAAGCTGTTTTAATTCAACGCAACACCATTCTAACCTATCTGCAAATGGAAACTGCAGCCTGCTGGAGTTGATATTTGAATGCTTTCAATTAGTTTACACACTAGTAATTTGCTTGGTATCATCCTAAATAATAATCCATATTGTGACTGAATTAATTTGGCAAGCAGCCAAAAACCAATTAGAAAAAAGTTAATTATGTACTTGTCATGAAATGCACTCTATTTATGGCAAAATGTGTTGACTTTAAGTCAATCTTGATATTTACAGTGAATTAGAAGTTACCACAGAGTATAAGTATTTATGCTAAGGACAAACTATCTGCAGGGGAAAACAAAGGAGAAAAGATGCCTGCAAGCCCCAGTTGGGCGTAGACAGGTTAGGGTGAAACATCTCACTGGCAGTCTGCAGAGCAATTTGGGAGGAGACAATGTGGTGGAGAGGGGGCTGAAGAAGGGCAGCTGGTTTTCACCAGGCATGACCACAAAACAGCTGGCAACATCTGAAAAGATGCAGATAAATTCCAGCAGATGCCAGTTGTGCCTTCACATTGAAACCTCTGGGTTACCACGGGATTTTCCGAAAGATTCATTTTGGGAATCAATCTCATGAAACACTGATCAAAAGCCATAGGGTGGTAATGATTTGCTGGTGATACCTAGTTAGGAGGAGTTCTGTCAATTCAGAAGAGAAATGGGATCGCACATAGTAATAAACCAGATGACCTTGAGGTCTGAACTAATAGAAACAGATTGAAATCAATTGTGCAAAGTGCAAGGTCATACAGGTAGGGACTAATAATGAGCACTTCTGGTATGAGCAGAGCGCTCATCATCTGGAAATGGTAGAGGACAGACACTTCAATGCCCAGAGAGACACTCTTAGATATCCAGAAGCACTGGCTAATCACAACATCACAGTAAACCACCACAAGACAGAAATGACAGAAAGATCCTACAATATATTAGAAGTATTTCCACAGAGTGAGGGAAGCATCAACAGCATTGCATAAGGAAATGGTGAGACCTCCCCTACATTCTTGTGTCTGAAAACACAGCAGGCTTACCTGTTAAAGAAAGATGGTGTCAAAGCAGAACAAGAGCAGAGATGGGACATTTATAATGCCATGGAAGATTGTTTGACTTACAATAAGAAAATAAAAGAACAGTTTGTCTGGACAGCAAGCGGCAGTAGAGAGCAGATTATACAGTAGTGGGCTATGAATCTGCATATTTATTATCAGGGAGGAAGAAGAGCTGATAAAGCTGGAGGACGCTATGAAATCAAACAGGTATAGGTGTATTGCTAACGTATTTATACCAAGGGAAAAAAGGGCATCTCCGATATAGGAACTGAGCAGTGAGGCCACTAAGCTAACTACTTCTGAATTAGAAGGCAATACAGATACGGAAAAAGTGAAATGACTGCCAGCAACCACAGGGGCTGGAGGGCCCCTTAGAATATCTTTTGGTGCCTGCTCCACTGAGAGCTAGAGCAGAAAGCCCAGATGTCCAGTGGGATCTTTCCCAGATGACCTCTTGCAGATGCCACTGGGACCTAAACAAATTCCATGATTATCAGTCTATACAAAGAAGTTATTTTATAGAATCATAGAACCGTTTGGGTTAGAAGGGGCCTTAAAGATTTAGTTCCAGCTCCCTGCCATGAGCAGGGACACTTTCCACTAGACCAGTTGCTCAAAGCCCCATCCAACCCAGTCTTGAACACCTGCAGGGAGGGGGCATCTGCAACTTCTCTGGGCAACGTGGTTCAGTGCTTCACCATCTTCATGATAAAGAATTTTATCCTAACATATGAGCTAAATCTACCCTCTTCCAGCTTGAAACCATTACCCCTCATCCTATCACTACATTACCTAATGAAGAGTCCCGCCCTTTCTTTCCTGTAGGGCACCCTTTAAGTACTGAAAGGCCACAATAAGGTCTCCCTGAAGTTCCCTCCATTCAAACAATCCCAACTCTCTCAGGCTGTCTTCACAATGGAGGTGCTCCAGACCCCTGATGATCTTTGTAGCCCTCCTCTGTACCCACTCAAGCAGGACCATGTCCTTACACTGGGGGCCCCAGAGCCAAACACAGTACTCCAGGTGGGGTCTGATGAGAGCAAAGTAGGTGGGCAGAATCACCTCCCCCGACCTGCTGGCCACACTTCTTTTGATGCAGCCCAGGATGTTACTGACTTTCTGGGCTGCAAGCACTCATTGCTAGCTTGTATTCAGTTTTTCATCCAAAGTGGATGCAGGTTTTTTCCTGAAGGAGCAGAAATCCCAGCTCTCTGATGAAACAAATGTATCAGATATAGCCATTTTATGCAATTAAGTAATTTCTTCCCTACACCAAATGCAGCAGATTACCTGGTTCCACCTCACACCCAGGTGACCAAAGTAGATCATAATATCCCTAATTTATCCATAGGAAGGATTCTTAATTTCTTTCTGGAATTATTCGCAACAATGGTACCCCCCATAACACAAGGTGTCATAGGCATGGCAAAACTATCCACAGTTTAGATGATCAAATTTTATCCTAACTTCACAACCCTGAAAATTCTCAACTGTCTATAACTTGGCAATATCCCATAGTGACAAAGACAAGGAGGCTATTTTGAAATTTTCCAAACTTGGTACCAGGAAAGTGTAACCAATACTGTTATTATTATTACTAATATAAAGCACAGTTCTTTTTCACACAATTATATGAAACAAACTTCTCAACTTTAACTTCAATATATATCAGACACATGCCTTCCTGCCCATATTGCCTCCAGAATGACAACTAAAATAACATAATAGGCATTAAATCATCAAATAAAAAGAGGCATCAGCATCCTGTACTATGAGAGGTACTATACAGTACAATTTACAAGGTAATAGGCCTATTCATCATCGGTGCATCATTCATTCCAGTTTCTCCACTCAGATGATGCAGGGCAGGAATTTTGATGGACTATTTGTCCTTGCTTTATTAAGAACAAAACATACCTTGAAAATAAGGAACTTTGTCTGCCGCTCTACATCTCTGAAATAGCATTCTTATGTCACCAGCATGGATCAGAAGTACTAAAAATGCTGATCACAACATTATGAAATCAAAGGTTGCACCCAAACCCTATCTTTTCTAAATTCACTGTGTCAAACTGGGATAAGGATCACAGACACATCCACTTATCTTTGCATTACTAAACTGCCCTGCTTTGGCAGCAGGATAATCCAGAAGTTAGTTGAGGCATCAGTGCACCTGGATTCAATTCCCTGCTACAGCCTCATCATCCCATATAACCTTAGAGAGATCTCCTAGGCTAAAAAAAAAAAAAAAAGTGCTTGAACACATTCACCAATCTACCTTTAGTGCACTAGAAGACTACTGTACACTATGTCTTTCTGACTACATCTACACAGAACCTTCTCTGCTCTGTTCTTCACTAGCTGGGGACAAAGATGAATAACAATTGTGAGGCACTTGATACTATTAAAATGAAGCTATAAAGGAATCTTTTAACAATAGTTTTTAGTGCAGTGGCAAATGCATACACTGCTCCGTGACATTAAAGGTTGGCCTTTGCATGACTCTCACTAGGAGAAAAAGCTCTTGCCTGAGACATGCTCTGGTAA
>WEIS01038727.1:4658-16896 GCA_013389965.1 Todus mexicanus | reverse complement strand
AAAAAAAAAAAGAAGGGGGGGGGGGGGAGGGGAAATTAAAAAGGTGGTGGATTCTTTGTTATAAAGGGAAACTCGAAACTTCTCTCTACACAAGCACAGACATGGCTGTATTGCAGAGGCCTCAGGGTAAGGATTAAAGAAAAACAAAATAGAAACCCTTCCATCTCTAATTAGGGTCTTCATTTGCCAAAGAGCCATTCCACAGCAGGAGGAATTACATTCAGGCCGTTGCTTGGATAACGTCTCCCAGCAGGTTGGCTCCTCAGAGCAGGCTACTCTGAGCCAACAATTTCTGGTTACTTGGACGCAAGCACCCTGCATATTGTTTTAACTGGCCTGGCTTTTGCAGACAGTTTTACTGAAGAACAATCTTGTATTCAGAATGCAGAGATAAAAGCTTCACTTGGTTTGAATTTGTCCCCAGTTTCTTTCTCCCTTTCTTTTTTTAAACATGGGAATTATAGGTTCTGGAGTTTGTATTATTTCTCTTGTAGACATCGATGTTTTTCCCCCTCTAGCCACTTGATTTTTTGCCAGGGAAGGCTGCTGTCTGGAGCCCAGCCATTCAACAGCCCCTACCTCATCATTAACACTGTGGTGCTGGCAGTTACAGTTCATTGCTGGCGACAGGAAATCCTAACTTGCAAGAGGTTAACCACAACCCATAAACAGCCAGGCTGGCTCATTAGTCCCTTACAGTCAGTTGAAGGGACCCTCTGGGAGTTTCGATACTGTTCATGGACTCAAGAGTCTATACATTCCGTGTTCTTCACAAATGCCTTCCCTCCCACTACCTCTTAAAAGCTTGCTATTTGGATCCTTGGGGCTAAGGGCCATCTTTTTCCTATCCAAAGCCACTCAAGCCCTTCAAGCATTTTGAAAAATTAAATGTCTGTGATGTACTCTCTTGGCTTACCAGTTGAACGGAACACCAATAGGCCAACAATGAGGACATTAATGTACTAGCATACTTACATGCTTTTGATATTTTTAATAGTTTTGGTGAGAGTTTCATATCTGCATTGAGCAATTCTACAGCAACAGCTATGCAAATGTTGATAATATATACCTAATTTGTCTAGAGAATTCATACCACAAATATGTCCAGCCCTTATCTTCAAGAAATAACCTGCTAGAATTGCAGATGGCTTGGTCAGTGCTCCCTACATTGACCAAAAAGCCCACTTGATACTCATTTTGAGTTCACAGTATGATAACTTGATTCATTTGGAGTTGATTCCTTTACTTAGTACAAACATTAAATCATCATGTCATCCAAACACGCACCTCTAGATAATATTCACCTGGCCATCGTGAAGACAGAATGTTTACATCAGAAAAACAGCTTCTGGCAAATTACCTCAAAGGAGTAGGATATGGAAGACAATTTGTGTTAAATTAAGTTTTTTGTCTTTCCTCCCTTTCAATCTCACAAAAATCAGTGCAAAACATTCCCATTTTATGACTGCAATTTCTTATGATCCACTATTATCTACCACTGCTGATTCCATCTGCCCATCTTTTACTCTGAATATTGGAGTCCCTCTGATGCAGCTCTGCCTGCATTCCCCAGTTCTCCAATTTCTTCCAAAGCCTTCTGTATCTTAGTGGACCAAAATTAGGTGTGTCACATGTCTGTGAAGTCCAACATAACTCCATTCCCTGCCTCCATATCTGCTCCTTATTTTCATCACTTTCCAATCCATTTTTCTTATTCTGCTTGCCAGTCTTCTCTGGTACTCATTTCTATACTCCAACATATCTGCACTTACTTGCCCACTCACTTTTCTGCTTCAAACTCCATTTCTGTAGCTCTTCCAACAGGTCTGCCCCTGTGCATTTCTCCTGTTACAGAAATAGGTAGATTCTGTGTGTAAAATAAAAATATCTCTCAATGTTTGAGAGGCTCTCAAGGCACATAGAATCATGAAGGTCCAAGAATTTAAGAGACATAAAACATTTACAATATTATTATTTGCATGTGGGGCATATATTATAAAATTGTTCCATAGACTTTACTCAGCTTGGACTTGAACTAATTGCTCAGTTGGAACTCCCAGTGAAAAGACTCCAGTAACACATGTTGTGCAACAACAGCTGCTTCTTTAGCTTAGGGGAGAAGCAGCTGTGTTCCACAGTTAGTTGGAAAGGAGTGAAGATGGTGGTGGGGACTGCAACTCAACTCTAAAAGTGGACGTTTATTTAAAGTAATCAGTCCAACAATAGCAAATCTAAGGAGCACCCAGAGGGCGAAACATAAGAGACAGCCTTTCTTCATGAATAGCTGTTGCTTCCTATAACTGTGCAGTGAACATAAAAAGGAAGTTAGTAAAATAATACAGTAACAGATTGCTGGCACTAGTTGCCAATGGAAAGGGCCCACTACCACCCACGAATTAAAACCTGACAGATCTACTTCTGAGCTGCATAATCTGATTCAGTTCTTGTTTGTCCATTCCTTTGAGCATTCTCCTCTTTGGCTTCAATTCATCTCTTTTCTTTCATTTTACATCCTTCACCGTATGATCCATACACAACACCAACCTTTAGAAGACAGAGGTCTCCAGAATTTAATTGGCTTGCTTGTCAGTTTTTTATCTGTGCTCAACCTTTCTCTTATCTCCTCAAAAGGAGTGCTAAAATTAAGGTGGAAAGTAGTTACGGAATGAGAGGATTTCAAGAGGAAAGACATGAGACAGGTGCATATGAACTAAAGACTTCAACTATAGTGATGAGACTGCCGCTTCATGCTACGTCCCCATGTTCTCTCCAGCCAAACACTCCTACACGCAGCATTTCCTCCTTTTATGTTTCCGTTCAAGTCCCTTTTTTAATCTGTTAAAATAGGTCTGTTGTTAGAGTATGGTCTGTGGGGTACAGAAGAAGAGGCAAGGAGATGGGAAGCAAAAATACACTCAACTTTTGGCAAAAGCATTTCACTTTATGTAATTTTTTGGGTTGTTTTCCAAAAATACGTACTTGTCTCTATCATGAAGATTATGAGGAGAGATGTCATTTACTTCAAAAATGACTAGGGCGAGGGAAGAACAAGGGGGCTGCATGTTGGCATGTGCAGGACACATGCAGGTACTGCCATCACGATATAGTGGATGCAGGCAAGCTGCAGGTATTGTAGGCAACACTGCTCTTCCCTTCCTCCCGAGCAAAGTTACACTGCTGGAGCACGTGTGCTGGCAGGCAAGGGAGAAGGAGTCTCATTGTGCTGTATGCAGAGAAGGCAGGAATTCCAGGAGGGGAAAGGTTCCCTTTGAAGCACATGGCACGAAGAGCTTCCCAGTGACCATGGCAACAGCTCAGTGGGTTCCCAGCCTGAGAACCAAGTTACTACAGCCATGCATCAAAAACAAAAAAAAGCCTGAAAGAAGGAAAGAGAGAGGGGGAGGTGGGGTCGGGGGTGTGGAGGAGAAAAGTTGGAGCAGAATTAGCCTGGCAGAAACTGAGCGGCTCCCTGGTAGGCAAATCCAGCCAATAATGCTAGTTGGGTTCACGGGGTTTCCTTTTCATTTCCAAAGCTTTCTTCTTTCTCTGTCATTCCCCTTCTAGCCCTATTCAGGAGCTCATGAGATCAGTAAAACCCAGGCCTTTGCTTTGCCTGCATGCAGCACTGCCTCAAACAGGGCTGCACTGTGATCAAAGGCAATGTTAAATCACAGCTGCCACACACCCCCCTTTCCCAATCAAGGTCCAGTTTTCACGGGCACTCTTTACAGGAGATATGTTTTTTAAAACTTTTTCATTTCCGTTACACCATCTAAATGTGACTAAGAAGGATGAGCAATTAAAAAAAATCAATATGGAAATTGACACATTAAATTCTATACAGCTACCAAGCCCATTTAGCACATGAAACAAAAAACTCAAAACAAAACAAGAAACACGCAAAACCAAAACACTCCAACTCAAAAAAGACCACAACAACCAAAACCAGTAAGAATAAAAACAGACATCTTTGTACCAGATGTGTGACATGGAGTTCAGCTTTATGAACAGCTTTTAAGTAGTCTCTACATTCTACTTCACAATATTCCAAACTTTCCACACTATCATCTCTATTTTCTTTTTTCTCCTTTACTACTAAACTAAACAAAATCTCCTAATTTGTTCCTTCATATATGCATGCATTCCACTATACAGACACAAGCAATAATCTTTTTGCTTCTACTACTATATTACTCAACACAAATGTTCACCAGTGTTAGTGAAACAAGTTTAAGTTGGCTCCCTTAACACAGAAATTACAAATTCTTTTATGGTTTGAGTTAGTCTGAGTTTTTAAACATATTCATTTAAGATAGGCTTGAGATGACAAGGTTATTCATTCCTTAGGTACAGAAGAAAGACAGGCAAAGTCACTGCCAGCTGAGCCAAGATAACTCTCCACGTGTATCCTCTTAGTTCATAGCAAAGACAGGGATATCCACACTAGCCTTCTCAGTGGAAAGTGTACAAATGAAACAGAATTGTTCATGTGCCATCAGCTGGAAAGTGAAGTGCATACACAGACAATTGCCCCAGCAGACACTTCTTGTTTTGCTCAAAATTGTCGAGGCAGACTTTCAATTATGCCCATGACAGATTTAAAAGAAAGCAAGTGCTTAACTTCTCTCACCTTCCTGGCACCTATGCTATTTCTACTATCAAATCAATTAATCAACTTGACCCAACCACGTCACTTTTCCAACATACAAGATTTAGCTTTCATTTCACAGAACAGCTTCTAATGGGTTTAGATATAAGAACAGATACCAGAAGATCCAACTGCAAATTCCAGCACTAGGAAATAAACAGGAACTGAAAAGGGAAAATGTATCTGCTTGCAGCAGGAGTTATAATTGATCACAGTCAGACTTCACCAGACAAAGAAGAATTCCTGGGGTTTAGAAGTTCAAATGTCCTATATATTCAATTTCATGCACTCTACTACATCTTTTAAGGAGGTTAGAATATTCACATTCAGTAAAGTCTTACTGTTAACCACCTAAGTCATTCATGAAGATGTATATGTAACAAGGGGTCGCTTTGCCATTTATCTCACTTGCATAATAGCTGGATACCAGCAACACCAGTAAAGCTCATACCTAGCACTTCACGTATCCAAGAGATCAGTACGTTTCTGAAATGTTGCACTGTCCCCACATCTTGTAACATCCAATAGATGTTGCAGTTGGGCAGGTCTACTGTAGAATCTTTGAAAAGCAAGAGCTTACCACAACTCTAATGAAAGGCAAAGTATTTGTGAAATCCATAGCATAGAAAAAGCCACCTTGAGGGCAGGAAAAATCAAACAAAATGTAGCCATTTCCACCAAACTGTACGGAAACCAAACTTATCAGAGACCCAGACAATCAAAATGCAATTTATTCCCACTGGTAAGATAACCAGGCTGACTTAACTGATGGAGTTGCAAGAAGCTCAAGGGTGATGCTCCTGCTGTTATTGGCACTCAACAATATTTCAGTAAGTCTGAGAAGTCCTTCTAAATCAGGACATAACTTGAGCGCATGGAGGACTGAGCAGAAGGGCAGTAGAGAAAAGATGAAGAGGAGAAACTATAGTAGCAAGCATGAAAAAGGGAACAAATATTTCAGGATAAGAAGGAAGAATGCCTACATGAAAATACAGAACTGGGAGCTGCGTTACAGTTACTGAGAAGCAAGTATTGCTGAGAACCTTAGCCAGTATTTTTTCACCTGTTAAAATTACTGTACATAAACTGACACACAGCAAACTTGTGCCCAAACTCTCTGGACACACCCTAGTCAGGATGCAGGAATCACATCATCATCATCATCATCATGCAAAGTAGATTCTACAGAGTACTTGAAGCAAAGCAAGCCAGTGTCTGTTGTTCAGCAGCCCAAGCTTCAGGAAGCTAGGATCAGCAGATATTGACACATACTAATTCTGGAGATTGTTATGGCTTCAGGGATATGGGGTGTACAGAGGACATGGCAGGATTTGGGTACATATCAGTGGATTAGGCAAGCGATGTCAGTATGCCAGAAAATATTGACACTATTGTTTGTGCAGAATATCTATGGTTTCCACTTTGTTCATCCATTTCACACATCCACTTCCTCACATGCTTTTCAAGATCCTAACAGATGAGACCGTACAGACTCCTTCCTTAAATGGCTTTCCCCAAGACTCAGCTTACTCCTGGTCTTTACTTATGGATTACAGCTTTCAGTACTCAATCTTCCCTAATTCCCACCCTCACAAGATCTTATCCTCAGATATTATCCTCCTAAGAGCAAAGCAGAATCAGCTAGAATTTCTGTGAAATAAAAACAGTATTCCAAATTTAAAAGAAAAAAGTTGTATTATACTGAAATTTAAGAAGTGACTGCCTTTTCTATTGGAGATGCTTTTCACCATGTGCCACAAACTATACCTGCAGCTAATTTTAGACAAGCAGATGATTTCCTATTTCCTTTGAAATGTGGAGGGTTTGGAAGTTTTCTTTGTAAATACACAGAGACAAGTTTTACCTACAAAATATCAACCTAGGATTTTATTTTCTGGCTGATATACTAGATTTTCCCTGCTCAACTGAAGTCACCAGCATTATCCTACCAAAATCTCAGCAGCTCAGGCCAGCGGGATTTTAGGATGAACACCTGAGATTTTATGCTTTTTCAGCTATTCAGATACTTGCAGAACTTACAGCCTATACTCTTTCACACACTTCCAAGTACTCCAGACTTCAAGTGTCTACATATAACCACCCCAATCCTCAAATATTCTAAGCTGCTTTCCTTTTTAACATATCACATATCAGAAAGCTGATCTCATCCTGGGCAGCATCAAAAGCAGTAGGGCCAGCAGGTGGAAGAAGGGGATTCTGCTCCTCTGTCCTGCTCTTAGGAAACCCCACTTGGAGTACTGCGTTCAGCTCCGGGGGCCCCAGCATAAGAAAGACACCAACCTATTGGAGCAGGTCCAGAGGAGGGCCACAAAGACGGTCAGGGGGCTGGAACCCCTCTACTGTGAGGACAGGCTGAGAGAATTGGGGTTGTTCAGCCTGGAAAAGGGAAGGATCTGGGGAGACCTTCTTGCAACCTTTCAGTACTTAAAGGAGTCCTACAGGAAAGATGGGGAGGGACTATTGATCAGGGAGTCTAGTGACAGGATAGAGATTCTTTACTGTGAGGAGGTGAGACACTGGAACAGGTTGCCCAGAGAGGCTGTGTATGCTCCATCCCGGGATGTGTTCAAGGCCAAGTTGAACGAAGCGTTATGCAGCCTGGTCTAGTTGGGGGTGTCCCTGCACATGGTGGGCAGGGTCAAATTGGATGATCTGTAAGGTCACTTCTAACCCAAACCATTCTATTCTGTATCTGGCAGCAGTAATGATCTCTTATTGACTTCACTTAATAAAAAAGGAAACTGTCTTGCAAGGAATTTAGATTCCAGAGGCTGTATTCCACAGGGAGATTCCAACAACATTATTTCTTTGACCACTACTATAAGATTCACTTGTTATTAGAGAAATCTATCCTGCAATTAAAGAAAATAAATGTCTTATAGGGTTGAAGACTCCCACTTGCTCCAAAAAAATGGAAATTAATATATGTCTTCTGAGAAAATTGTACCTAAGGAAAATGATAAAATGCTTCCATTCTGACTGTTTTTAAGAACCCTCCCTTGATTGAGTTAGCATCATACATGCAATTCACCCTATTTCTACACCAATACTGCTTCTGCTAGTCATTTCTGCAGCAGGCTTTGTTAGGCTCCTACAGAGCTCAAAAAGGGAATGTGTGCGCTCAGATCCACATCACCATCTCTATCAACTGAGTTATGACATTACCTTTCCCTGCAGCATCTAGTGCGAAAACAGGCAAAACCAGAATATTTCATCGAGTACAGGGAGTTTTTTCTTATTCCTTGCCACTTTTTCTCAGAATGGAACTAACTCTTCCAAGAAACAGTTACATGCAACATTTACCCAAGACTACCCCCTTACCTTTCCTAACACAGTGAGGCATGGCTTCGGCTCCAACTCTGGCTGTTCAAGTTTCACCACTCCTACCCAGCCGTATTCATACAGGTCTTCCTCATCATTGCTATTACACAGTCCGAGTGGATGCATCTGAAACAGAATCAGAAAGAAACCTTCAGCAGAATTCAAAAAACCATACAGATTGCTTTTGAATACCTTAGTTTATAATACTTTTATTTATTAAGATAAATGAGAAAAACTGAATCATAAGTCCGCATATAAGAAGAATTCAGTACATTTCTGAAGCATGCTATGAATACAAAATCTTGGAATGTATGTGAGTTCACTGTCATCTTGGTTATGAAAAATCATTTATGGCTCACAATTAAATGTGATAATAAGTCCTTTTCTCATATATAAAATAATTAAATACAAAGCTCCACTTTGTATGGCAAACCACCTTTCTTTGCAAACTGACAGAAATAATACAAACTGTTTTGCAGAGTCATAAGATCCAGAACCAATGCTTGAGAGGCATTATCATCTTTTTGGTTTGAATGTTTGAACAATATTAACTGTCATCCTTTGGGACATACCTATCATGTAGTTCAAAGTAAGGAACAAGAAACTTGCTAACTATTGTGTAACAGCCTCTAGTTTTTTTCCAAACCCAAATTAGGGGGACGTATCATCATGAAGTGAGAAACTTCAGTCTCCTTTTAGGTATTTGTGTTATTTATATATGAGTTACTATTACACACTACTGAGCTGTATACAGTCTCACAGGGATGAGCAGCTCAGCTTACACTGTTTAAAAGCTTGGGACAGGTACTATCATTGGAAGATGAACCACTCCGCCCCTTAAATACAGCATCTCATGGATACACTATTCATCACAGACATAAAAATAGGGGAGGGAGTCAGGCAGACTGCTCTCTCCAAAACTGTCATGGTATACACCCCAACATAACCCCAAAAGGAGCCCATGAGATCCTTTCAGTAAATGCAAGCTTTAATCTATATTAAATATCTAGAGAAACTGAGAACCATTCTCTTGATGTAATTCCCTTGACGTATGCTGTATCAATTGAGCTTTGAAACCATAACCCATATCTAAGAACTTTCTAGTGCAAAATCCTTGAAATGTGCTGGGGTGCTTTCCACATGCCTGAAAGGGCAAAACTAAAACCACGACTCAGAAGCTTTTATCCAAGGTTACAAAATCTGTATACATTGCTGAAAGTTTAAAATAACTTCAAAAAGAGCCGCACAAATTTTAAGTGGGTTAATGTTACAGAGCAGACAAACAGTAAAGCAGCAGAGGAGGAACATTTTACTCTGTAACTCTATCACCTAAAAAAACCCCTGATGATTAAAAGAAAACTTCCACTCTTTTGTCCTTTCTTCTTTTCTGTCTGCTAGGATAAGGCACTATAGCATTAAAAAACACCATATGAACAGCTAACGGTCTTTCTATACACTGTCATGAGATGAAAAGTCTTGGTATTTTTTCCCAACCATACAAAAAAATACTGTTTCTACCCACTTTAGTCCAGAAAACATCTTGGAAGAAGGCCAATAGGAACAGAAAATTCTTTTCGCAGCCACCTTCCTCCAGAATACTGTTATTCTGTAAGAGCTACGAAGTGTGAATAGCCCTTTAGATCACAGTCACCAAGCACCTTCTGCAGTTACGTCCCTGGAACTCAGGATAAGGCCAAAGCTGAAAGAGCCTCTTCTCTTTCTTTTACAAAGCCTGTGCTTCTTTACCTTTAAAAAGAAATTGGTGACTTTGTCCCCTCTGTGACAATACTGGCTAACAACTTGTCTCCAATAACAATGGCCCAAACACCTGAGAAGACAGCCTTCCTACTTACAGCAAAGAAGCTGCAAATTGCACACAATTCCAAAAACAGTTCAATATTTACAGTGTGGAATACTAAAGGCCTATGAATAGGGTTTTCCAGACAGTTGGGAATTTGCAACAGTCAAGCACTTGACGGATCTTGCTCAAGCATCTCACCTTCACACACAGGGCAGGTATTCTATACAGCACAGAACACTCAGGCATTTAGTAAAATCAAAGCTGCATTTCTGAACACACCTGTCTTCTTCAAAAAGCTAGGTGGTCTGGAAGAGGACCTATGCATAGTTTAGTAGACAAAAATCATGGGCCTGGAAGCACCAGAGCAAATCACTTAAAAAGCTTTGCTAGACCTTTGGAGTGCAACAGCTAACAATTCCTTATGATTTTAGGCTAAATAGGGAAGAAAAAAAAAAAAGCTTTTCAACTGCGATACTAATATTAACTTCACACATTTTGGGAGGGGAAGGGCAAGGCACAGGATTTAGTGTTTCAAAATAGTTATCAGCATGGTTAGATCTCCATGGAAAGAGTGTAGCTGTCCAGAATAAATTACCTTTCCTGTAATAAGAAACAGGAGTAGAAGAGATAAACATGAGAACTAGTCAAAGAGAAAGATGGGGAAACATACCACGGGGGAAGCATAAACCCATTTTTAAAAAGGGAAGAAAGATCTGGGGAACTACAGGCCCGTCAGCCTCACCTCTGTGCCTGGCAACAGCATGGAGCAGATCCTGCTCAAGACTATGCTAAGGCACATGGAAAACAGAGATGGCATCAAATATGGCTTCACTAAGGGCAAGTCGTGCCCGACAAATTTAGTGGCATTTTACAATGGGGTTACAGCATCGGTGGATGAGGGAAGACTGACTGACATCATCTACCTGGACTTGTGCAAAGCATTTGATACTGTCCCACACAAATTTGTCTATAAAGTGGAGACACATGGATTTGATGGGTAAATCACTCAGTGGATAAGGAATCAGCTGGGTGGTGACACTCAAATGTCATTCACACAGTTGTATTCACCCTGAGGGAAAGAAAACTTCAAATTCCTGCAGAGTAGGGTTGATGGTTGGACTCGATGACCCTAAGGGTCTTTTCCAACCTTGGTGAGCCTATGGTTCTATGATTCTTCCCCTTTCCTGCTAAGGCGTCAGTTCTAATAAATACAAGCCAGGTCTGGATAACAAGACCTGGACATTCTTAAAAACTTGACTAACATGCCTTTGAGACTCAGCATTACCTTCCCAAACTTTCTTCTAGCTGAATTCTTCATTACAAATTCAATTCTTTAAATCCCACAAACCACAAAGCATCATTCCTTCTCCTCCACCCTTTGGGCAAAAAAACAGCTGAAAGATCACCCATGTTATATGCATGCCTTTGCTGAGCAGCTGCATAGCTTTAGTAGCACGACCTTTGCTCCCCTCTTCAAAAGCCTCCCATAGTATGCCAGTACAAAAACATAGCAAGGCATATACACAGTTTAAAAATGCAACGTGAGATCAGTAACAAATCAAATTAAACAACAACATCTTTACTAAAATTATCTATTTATTCTTCCCATTCTTATTTAAATTTTAGTCTTTGTCCTAATCAAGCTGCCAGTATCTCCCTCTGTGTTTAATTTCCTTTAACTAATCAGGCATTTTATTACCTGACAAATAATAAGGGACAAGATACAAGGCATATAATTTTTCATTAATTTGGGGGGTTTGACCACATATTTAAGGTTGACCTGATTTAAAAACTAACCAAATAATCTCTCAGATTTAACGTCTCCTAGATAACTATTCACCTTTTGTTTATTGTCATTGTTCCACTCAATGTACCACAAAAGGCAGTCCTATCTACTCACATGCAATGTGCACCAACAGAATCTGCTGCTGATTTTTATTGGTAATTCAGCATACAATGAATAAATGTACCTCTGTGAAGCCAGGCAGAGGTTTACATGTCAGAGGGCCCTACGTAACTGCATAATCTGGAACTTCAGCTGGTAACACTGCCATAAGGACTTTCATCCTTTCTGCAGCAAAGGATTAATGCACAGAGAAGCATTACACGGAGTTCTTAGTTGATGAAAAAAAGATCAGGGTACCAAGGCATCCTTTTAAAAAACAAAAACAAAACCAAAAACAATCACCAAAAAGAAACTTCCTCATGGCCATAAAGAATCACAGAATCATAGAACTGTCAGGGTTGGAAGGGACCTCAAAGATCATCTCATTCCAACCCCCCTGCTATGGGCAGGGACACCTCACACTAGATCAGGTTGCTCAGAGCCCCATCCAGCCTGGCCCTAAAAGCTTCCAGGGATGGAGCTTCCACCACCTCCCTGGGCAACCTGTACCAGTGTCTCACCACCCTCCTGGGGAAGAACTTCTTCCTAACATCTAATCTGA